>JAWPHD010013450.1:0-68259 GCA_037043455.1 Cyrtodaria siliqua | reverse complement strand
GGTGAGGTCCATAATGAAGGTTAAGTTTTCTTTTACAATGTATTTTATACATGAGTGCTCATTTATTAATGAATTGTTTCACATGATTTTCGGCGTTTAGGTAGTTTTAAAAGCCGTAAGTTATTGGCGTATTCCATGAATAGCGTTAGTGATTTATGGTAAATTTCCATTCACTACCGGCGTTTAAATCTACGTAAACGCCGAAAAAACGCGTTTCTTGGATTGTTCCATTTACTGCCGACGTTTAGAACCGCATAAATACCGAAACAAATGCGAATTAATTCTTGTATTTACATTATTTCCCCGTCGCTATAATAGTATCAGCAAACATAGTAATGATAATGAAGTAAAAGAGAGACTTTCTGTGTCTGTTCATGAAGTGGAATAGCCATTTTCTATTAAGTAAGACACACCGGATGCGAGCGCAGTGAGTGCAATTGAATACAGTGTGTGTGCTTTCTTGAAGTGGAATATCCACTTTCTCTGCGTGCACATTCTACTTAAAAAGTGAATTTTATTTAAAATTATAGGCTATGTTTTTATAAAATATATTAGAAATAACCTGGAGTATTTGTTTATACAAAATTCATCTCTATTCTAGACCACACCCCACAACAGAAGATATACCCAACAGGGCACTTTAAAAATCAAAAAGCCTAAACAGCACAGTTTTGTTCTTACTCAAACTAGCTGCAACTCCTTTTTCACAAAACGGCTTGGGATTTCTCTGGCATATTACATGGCATTTATTGGGCATTCTAGATATTATAAACCGAAAATTCCCGGGTTGCGTTTTTTTTTTAGTATATATATATTGATCTTCATCTACAGTATACATTCAAAATACATAAAGCATTACTATAATAATTTACAATATATTCTATATATATATATACTTAAAGTCACCAGGATACTGGGTCTCACAATTTGAACACATTTATTGGAACCATCAAGAAATACTGTGTATATACATTTTTGGTATTTTTTTTATGAATTACGTACACCTACGGGTATTTATGTATCCCTATATAGTCGTAACTTAAAGGGTAATTCAACTGTTAAAGCCTTTTATTCTCAAACAATAATACTGGGTCTGACCCAACATTTTTGCTGGGTCTTGTTAAAGAATATATATATATACCGCACCACTAGTTTATTGGGTCATTGTGAATTTCCCAATGTATTGGGTTCTGAACTCTGACCTGAACTCTGATTGGATAAACAGTATATATATACACACTAAGCAAATTATCAAGGGGAGATAACCACTACTCAGGGGCCTATATAAAAGAGTAAAATAAGTTATGTGCGAGAGGTTTAATTAGGTAAATGTAGTTCTGTTAAACATGCATATATTATTGGGTCGTTGAATAATTGGGTCAAGACCCAATAGGAAGATTGAGGACCCAATAGCAAGGTAAGGACCCAATATATCGAGTGTAAAATCATTTTTGACCAATAAACTGGTGTCTTTAAAACTATATATAATTACACGGTTTATATATGTTGTAGATCGATACTTAATTAGACGAATACTATTACTTTATTGAATTGATTTGGATGCTGTTTAACGTCTCATAAACACATCATGTGCCATCATAATAGTGCCTCATATATAGTGCCATCATGAAAGTGCCTCATACATAGTGCCATCATGAAAGTGCCTCATATATAATGCCATTATGAAAGTGCCTCTTATATCGTGCCATCATGAAAGTGCCTCATATATAGTGCCATTATGAAAGTTCCTCATATATTGTGCCATCATGAACGTGCCTAATATATAGTGCCATCATAAAAGTGCCTCATATATAGTGCCATCATAAACGTGCTTCATATATAATGCCATCATGAAAGTGCCTCATATATAGTGTCATCATGAAAATGCCTCATATATAGTGTCATCATGAAAGTGCCTCATATATAGTGTCATCATTAAAGTGCCTCATATATAGTGCCATCATGAAAGTGCCTCATATACAGTGCCATCATCAAAGTGCCTCATATATAGTGTCATCATAAAAATGCCACATATAGAGTGCCATCATGAAAGTGCCTCATATATAGTGCCATCATGAAAGTGCTTCATATATAGTGCCATCATGAAAGTGCCTCATATATAGCGCTATCATGAAAATGCCTCATATATAGCGCCATCATGAAAGTGCCTCATATATAGTGCCATCATGAAAGTGCCTCAAAAATAGTGCCATCATGAAAATGCCTTATATATAGTGACATCATGAAAGTGCCTTATATATAGTGCCATCATGAAAGTGACTCATATATAGTGCCATCATGAAAGTGCCTCATATATAGCGCCATCATGAAAGAGCCTCATATATAGTGACATCATGAAAGTGCTTCATATATAGCGCCATCATGAAAGTGCCTCATATATAGTGTCATCATAAATGTGCCTCATATATACTGCCATCATGAAAGTGCTTCATCTATAGTGCCATCATGAAAGTACTTCATATATAGTGCCATCATGAACGTGCCTCATATATAGTGCCATCATGAAAGTGCCTCATATATAGTATCATCATGAAAGTGCCTCATATATAGTGACATCATGAACGTGCCTAATATATAGTGCCATCATGAAAGTGCCTCTTATATAGTGTCATCATGAAAGTGCCTCATATATAGTGACATCATGAACGCGCCTAATATATAGTGCCATCATGAAAGTGCCTCATATATAGTGTCATCATGAAAGTGCCTCATATATAGTGCCATCATGAAAGTGCTAAATCTATAATGCCATCATGAAAGTGACGCATATATAGTGCCATCATGAAAGTGCATCATATATAGTGCCATCATGAAAGTGCTTCATATATAGTGCCATCATGAAAGTGCTTCATATATAGTGCCATCATGAAAGTGCCTCATATATAGTGTCATCATGAAAGTGCCTCATATATAGTGACATCATAAAAGTGCTTCATCTATAGCGCCATCATGAAAGTGCTTCATATATAGCGCCATCATGAAAGTGCTTCATATATAGTGCCATCATGAAAGTGCCTCATATAAAGTGCCATCATGAAAGTGCCTCATTTATAGTGCCATCATGAAAGTGCCTCATATATAGTGCCATCATAAAAGTGCCTCATATATAGTGCCATCATGAAGTGCCTCATATATAGTGCCATCATAGAAGTGCCTCATATATAGGTGCTTCATGAAAGATGCATCATGAAAGTGCTTCGTATATAGTGCCATCATGAAAGTGCCTCATATATAGTGTCATCATGAAAGTGCCTCATATATAGTGACATCATGAAAGTGCTTCATCTATAGCGCCATCATGAACGTGCTTCATATATAGCGCCATCATGAAAGTGCTTCATATATAGTGCCATCATGAAAGTGCCTCATATAAAGTGCCATCATGAAAGTGCCTCATATATAGTGCCATCATGAAAGTGCCTCATATATAGTGCCATCATGAAAGTGCCTCATATATAGTGCCATCATAAACGTGCCTCATATATAGTGCCATCATGAAGTGCCTCATATATAGTGCCATCATAGAAGTGCCTCATATATAGTGCCATCATGAAAGTGCCTCATATATAGTGCCATCATGAAAATGCCTCATATATAGTGCCATCATGAAAGTGCTTCATCTATAGTGTCATCATGAAAATGCCTCATATATAGGGCCATCATGAAAGTGCTTCATCTATAGTGCCATCATGAAAGTGCCTGATATATAGTGACATCATGAAAGTGCCTCATATATAGTGACATCATGAAAGTGCCTCATATTGAAGTGTTATACTTCAATTAGAGGTGGCAAGTTGATGTAAAAACTTTACTAGTTTGTCCAAAGAAAATACGTTTTTGTTTCTAACGAGCAATGCGAGTGAAAATGTAGTTAACATAATAGCCAATTATATATTTACATGTAATTTTATATTGACACAATAAACATAAATAAGTGATAAACTCATGTGAAGGTTCTGCCAATCAAAATTTGACAAAGGTTTATAAAATGAAGCATAAACAGACTGCCGCTTTTATTACTATTCTGTTTCAGTTATTCTAGTTATGTAGTTTAACTGTGTTTGTATATCTAAATGTGCGATCTGTGTGTAAAATGCCGTTTCAGTTATTCTAGTTATGTAGTTTAACTGTGTTTGTATATTTGAATGTGCGATCTGTGTGTAATATGCTGTTTCAGTTATTCTAGTTATGTAGTTTAACTGTGTTTGTATATCTGAATGTGCGATCTGTGTGTAATATGCTGTTCAGTTATTATATTTATGTAGTTTGACTGTGTTTGTATATATGAATGTGCGATCTGTGTGTAATATGCTGTTTCAGTTATTCTAGTTATGTAGTTTAACTGTGTTTGTATATCTGAATGTGCGATCTGTGTGTAATATGCTGTTTCAGTTATTTTAGTTATGTAGTTTAACTGTGTTTGTATATCTGAATGTGCAATCTGTGTGTAATATGCTGTTTCAGTTATTCTAGTTATGTAGTTTAACTGTGATTGTATATCTGAATGTGCGATCTGTGTGTAATATGCTGTTTCAGTTATTCTAGTTATGTAGTTTAACTGTGTTTGTATATCTGAATGTGCGATCTGTGCGATCTGTGCGTGATATGCTGTTTCAGTTATTCTAGTGATGTAGTTTAACTGTGTTTGTATATTTGAATGTATGATCTGTGTGTAATATGCTGTTTCAGTTATTCTAGTTATGTAGTTTAACTGTGTTTGTATATCTGAATGTGCGATCTGTGTGTAATATGCTGTTTCAGTTATTCTAGTTATGTAGTTTAACTGTGTTTGTATGTCTGAATGTGCGATCTGTGTGTAATTCTAGTTATGTAGTTTAACTTTGTTTGTATATCTGAATGTGCGATCTGTGTGTAATATGCTGTTTCAGTTATTCTAGTTATGTAGTTTAACTGTGTTAGTATATTTGAATGTGCGATCTGTGTGTAATATGCTGTTTCAGTTATTCTAGTTATGTAGTTTAACTGTGTTTGTATATCTAAATGTGCGATCTGTGTGTAATATGCTGTTCAGTTATTATATTTATGTAGTTTGACTGTGTTTGTATATATGAATGTGCGATCTGTGTGTAATATGCTGTTTCAGTTATGCTAGTTATGTAGTTTAACTGTGTTTGTATATCTGAATGTGCGATCTGTGTGTAATATGCTGTTTCAGTTATTTTAATTATGTAGTTTAACTGTGTTTGTATATCTGAATGTGCGATCTGTGTGTAATATGCTGTTTCAGTTATTCTAGTTATGTAGTTTAACTGTGTTTGTATGTCTGAATGTGCGATCTGTGTGTAATTCTAGTTATGTAGTTTAACTTTGTTGGTATATCTGAATGTGCGATCTGTGTGTAATATGCTGTTTCAGTTATTCTAGTTATGTAGTTTAACTGTGTTAGTATATTTGAATGTGCGATCTGTGTGTAATATGCTGTTTCAGTTATTCTAGTTATGTAGTTTAACTGTGTTTGTATATCTGAATGTGCGATCTGTGTGTAATATGCTGTTCAGTTATTATATTTATGTTGTTTGACTGTGTTTGTATATATGAATGTGCGATCTGTGTGTAATATGCTGTTTCAGTTATGCTAGTTATGTAGTTTAACTGTGTTTGTATATCTGAATGTGCGATCTGTGTGTAATATGCTGTTTCAGTTATTTTAGTTATGTAGTTTAACTGTGTTTGTATATCTGAATGTGCGATCTGTGTGTATTATGCTGTTTCAGTTATTCTAGTTATGTAGTTTAACTGTGTTTGTATATCTGAATGTGCGATCTGTGTGTAATATGCTGTTTCAGTTATTCTAGTTATGTAGTTTGACTGTGTTTGTATATATGAATGTGCGATCTGTGTGTAATATGCTGTTTCAGTTATTCTAGTTATGTAGTTTAACTGTGTTTGAATATCTGAATGTGCGATCTGTGCGATCTGTGTGTGATATGCTGTTTCAGTTATTCTAGTGATGTAGTTTAACTGTGTTTGTATATCTGAATGTATGATCTGTGTGTAATATGATGTTTCAGTTATTCTAGTTATGTAGTTTAACTGTGTTTGTATATCTGAATGTGCGATCTGTGTGTAATATGCTGTTTCAGTTATTCTAGTTATGTAGTTTGACTGTGTTTGTTTATCTGAATGTGCAATCTGTGTGTAATTCTAGTTATGTAGTTTAACTTTGTTTGTATATCTGAATGTGCGATCTGTGTGTAATAAACTGTATCAGTTATTCTAGCTATGTAGTTTAACTGTGTTTGTATATTTGAATGTACGATATGTGTGTAATATGCTGTTTCAGTTATTTTAGTGATGTAGTTTAACTGTGTTTGTATATTTGAATGTGCGATCTGTGTGTACTATGCTGTTTCAGTTATTCTAGTGATGTAGTTTAACTGTGTTTGTATATTTGAGTGTGCGATCTGTGTGTAATATGCTGTTTCAGTTATTCTAGTTATGTAGTTCAACTGTGTTTGTATATCTGAATGTGCGATCTGTGTGTAATATGCTGTTTCAGTTATTCTAGTTATGTAGTTTAACTGTGTTTGTATATCTGAATGTGCGATCTGTGTGTAATTCTAGTTATGTAGTTGAACTTTGTTTGTATATCTGAATGTGCGATCTGTGTGTAATAAGCTGTATCAGTTATTCTAGTTATGTAGTTGAACTGTGTTTGTATATCTGAATGTGCGATCTGTGTGTAATATGCTGTTTCATTTATTCTAGTTATGTAGTTGAACTGTGTTTGTATATTTGAATGTGCGATCTGTGTGTTGTTGTTCTTTCGTGTGTTCCATTTTATGTTTTTGTTTGTTGTTATTGTTGTTGTGTTTTGTCTCCTTGTGTATGAATATAAGTTCTAATTAATCAGAATCACATATGTAAGTTTGTTTATATGTTCTCTTTGGTCTATAATAAACAATGTGATTTGTATGCCAGCAATGGCCCAAAATTAGAAAATAAAAGATATTCTATTCTATTCTATTATATATATGAATAAAGACTGAAAAGTGGGTCCCTTGGAAGCAACGGATACAAACAAGAGATACAAGTAGCAGACTCGGTTTTATTGAGTCTTTTCATGAGAGGTACTGTAGACAACATCTCTCAAGTCTCCTAGCACCGGCTTAAGCGATATTCTACTTTAAAGCCACATATATTGAGCTTGATGATCCCAAAGGACCAGTAAGTAATAACACTACTGATCTGTAGACTTTTAGGGCTGCCACACAGCACTAAAAAACGCTAGTGAGAATGTCAATAAATAGTGAAAATGGGTCCCTTAAAAGTAGCAGAAGTCATATCAAAACTACATGTCAAAAACACCGATGTCTTTTCTTCAGCAATATATGATAAATTCAGGCATGCTGGTACAAAATGGAGGACTTGGTAATTCGTCGTGCAACTATTCAGGATAAGGAGGGTGTGCTCGGTATCCATGGTAACGTATATGACGGTCGTGATTATCTCCCATCCTAGTCATCCTACAATATGACCACTTTATGGAGTGTCTGCAGACGACACATTACTCCGCGCAGGGATATCCCTGCCACCACACAAATCAAGTGACGATAGATTACAAAAAATGGCCAACGCTAGGTAATGCTTGGTACAGCAAACTCTTGCCGTAACCAACAGGCAATTGACAATAACATCATCATCTTCGAGAAGATGTTGAAAATATTCAACCTGGTTTTGGCTTGGGTATAATCTCTTGATTAAATTTACGCAGTCTCTGTAATGTTCTCAACGGAATACATGTTTGTTTACAAGTACTGTAATTTAGTAACCGGTGTGCATGTTCGCTAAAATTGTTTTTTATATAAATAATTTTTTTTTGTACCCAGATACCGTTTTTCATACTATTTTCCTATATTATAAACAAAGCAAGTTGAAATATTGGCCTAAAAAATATTTAACCAACAAATTAAACTTAGCTGGATTTCAGCTATACATATGTGTGGTGGCAGTGATTACTGTAAGGGGAAGTAACCACTGCGGGGAGTATGCTTATGTAGTTGTTGTAGGATTGAATATTGTAAGATTTTTAAAAAATGAACATAAAATTGGGGAATTCTATCCGCCTTCTTTCAAGGGAAACTCGTCGGGCCGTTGTAGGAAGTCATATTTAAATATGTCGTAATAATCATACTGTTTCTTGTTTCTGTCGTTGTTTGTGGTTTAAACAGATACACATCTTCCTAGCTATACATGTATGTCCATGATATTTTATATTAGATGTCAACACAATATGGAAATTACAAAAACAGAAAGGTTATCTATTCACACATTCATATGTATATACCACCGGACAGGCTGTGGACCCTATGATGACGCCTACCTAAAGTCCATTTGGACGGTGGCGTTTGATGTTGGTCTATGATCTTTCTTGTCGTGCCCTTAGTGGTTTATTCTCTTACTGCACTGGCTTCTGCCAAGTCATTGAGTACCTTTATTGTGACTTTCTAGGCTATTGTTTTTTGTATTATATTTACACGAGCATATTTGTGTTTTATTTATATTGCCTATTGATGCTGCATTGTTGGTTAGAGATTAGATCATGGCGGGGATTTCTTTATTGACACTGTCCTGTGTTAATGGGATGACAGTAGGGTAAGTGTGAGGTTTGGTGCACCCTAGAACCGGTTTAAACCCCCAGTGGCCTACTTTGCCACTGACCGTTCCAAGGCGGTAGTCCTATTGTCAACCATTTTGTGTTTGTGATGTCGTTTACTTTTATTATTACTTTTGCCTTCTTGTTTGTCTGTTTGCATGTTTGTTTCTGTGTTTTGTGGTTGACTGTCCTCCTTGAATGCTACTTTCCCTGTCCGATCTTTTTATATTTCTTGCCAGTAAGTAATAACCTAACTGATTACTTAGTGCGAATGTCAATAACACGCTAATGTGAATGTAATTACATACTGAAATGGGAATCCCTTGGATAAGTCGAGTCGATATTTCGAGTTTTTAATAATGTTCGTTAAATGCATTTTTCTTGACAAATGTCCCGGCTTGACTGGAACTGTACATACTATGCTATATGCAGTCCTCGTTAATTAACTTGTTTTCATGTTCCTTCCAATCACAAAGTATGTTGAAGATGTTAGGACCAACTCCCTTGCTGATTCGTGCAAGCCATCAACGTTGCATCTTGCTGTATCTATATGTTTCTCTGTACTAGTAATTCTGCACCGCTATAATGACGAGGGAAGCATTCAACAGGTCGTCCCATAGGTACTTATAATATACACTACTCAACTTTTATAATCTGTCACCTTTCAAATAATTATATCATATTTCCATTTGAAATTATAACTGGCGTCGTTAAACAAATATCGCTAGCGATTTATTAAACTTAATCTGCCTTGATTGGACTAAAACCTTGTTGATAAACTTATTAAAATATTGATATGTGTTCTGGTGATTTCCAGTTTGTAGTATTCGTGTTATTTTCAAAAAATCTGGGTGACCGATTATAAAAGTTGAGTAGTGTATTCGTGGAACTAACTCCCTAATGTGCTTGTACGGTGACCTAGAGTATTATCCCCCTTCAACATCAAGGGCAGACTCAACATGATCAGGTATGTTCTTGATACATACTTCTTTGTCGTTTAGACAACCTCCAGGCAACGGTTTGTACTGAAGTAAGTAAGAACTGTAAGTACTGACTCTTTAATTTGATTTGGTGTTTTACATTTTATTAGTTAGCTCATGTTATGACATATATGACGTCGATTTTGTTTTGGTAGAGCCTAGAGGTAGACCACAACATTGTTCCTGGGTAGAACCAGAACTGTATACCTCCCGCCATCCGTAAAAATCGACACTTTCTCACTTGACAAGCAGAGCACCCGATGGATTCGAACTCGCAGCGGTGAGAGGCGAAAAGGTTTTAGAACCAGCGTCTTTACTAACCTGACCACGGATGCGCTGTCAGTATCTATAATAATCGTAGACAACATAGCAGACCAGGGCCTGTATTCATAAAGCAACTTAAAGTCAGGATATGCTTATTGTTGACCTTAACGGAGACGATAGAGACTTTGTGTCAAGTAGTTGTGCATAATATTACCGTCAAATTTGCATTACATCCCCGATGTACCCAGTCGTTAATAGAAACAACTGATTAGAAACGTACGCTTCGTTAAAAGGACTTACTTTTTAATTATTGTGTTTACATAAACATTACCTGTGCTATAAATAAACCATTTTGATCTGCACACTTCCTGTGTTGTACTTAGCGTCGGCGCAGCGTGTAGGGGATACAGCGTGATTAGTACACACATATTTATTCGGTATAGTGTGTATAGTTTAATTTTATTCAGTTTATATGCTAGCTAATTCTCTATGTTGTAACGCTTCCGATTGCTTCGTCACTGTTTCAGTTATTGTGTTAATAAGCACATTCTGCCTGGAAGTGGAAGATATTACTTAAGTCAAAATTTAAGATTTTTACATATTTTTAGATCTCCTTATTAACCTCTCAGGAACACTACAAACCATCTATTTTAAGATAAATAGTTAGCTGTAGATTTTATTTATCCATAACCTTATTAGCAATATTAAGAAAACGTCTTAAATCGATAGAAAAAGGTGTTTAAAAAAATGATAAAATTTGACTTAAGTTAAGATATTGCTAAGACGCTTTATAAGTACGGACCAAGGGGTCATTATAAGCATATATGTGTAAGATATTAAACCACATTAGTGTCAAACGTCTATGTAATGTTTACTTTCTCACAGCAAGGATCACATATTACTATAGCAAAATGACCGGGAGCCAGTGTACTACAATTATATGCTTGTAAGGCATTGACCTCCTCGGAGGATCAACAGTTTACGAATGGAATCAATTTTTTTTAACGGCAAGGGAATGACCCATGGTCATTCTAATAAACGGAATCTTGACCGAGGTGTCATTATTGTATGGGATTCAGTTTACTTTATGATACCTGAATTACGTGGTCCCGCCTTAAATTAAGCGATGGGAAAGTTTATATTAGCAGGATTTATAACGGATATTTCGACAATAAAATATGTTTAAAAACATGTTGTTTAGTTTGGTACATGTTACATTGTTTAGTTTGGCAAATGTAACATAGCTTAATTTGGTACATATTACATTGTTTAGTTTGGTACATGTTAAATTGTTTAGGTTGGTACATATTACATGTTAAGTTTGTTAATGTAACTGTTTAGTTTGATGATTGTTATATTGTTTAGGTTGGTACATGTAACATTGTTTAGTTTGGAAAATGTAACATTGCTTAGTTTGGTAAATGTTATATTATTTAGGTTGATAAACGTTACTGTTTAATTTGGTAAATTTACATGTACTAGTATTTAGTTTGGCAAATGTTACATATGTTACAGTGTTTAATTGGGTTATTTTTCATTGTTTAGTTTGGTAAATGTAACATTGTTTAGTTTGGTTACTTTGTCGTAGTTTAGTTTGGTACATGTTAATTTGTTTAGTTTGGTAAATGTTACGTATGGGTGTAATTGATACGTTTTCTTTTGTGTGAAAACGATACGACAACGGAATTATCCACAATTGACCGATTTTAGACACCTTCTGAGGCGAGGATGTAAAGGTACGGAACGTGTGTTATCTGTTATCTTATTTAAATTTAATCTTGACAGGCGACAACATGCCTGATAATAAGTGTATGTCATTTAATCTGAAATGGATATTATTAAAAGTCTTGTACTAGATCTTTACATCTAGTTACTATAACGATAAGGACATCAAGACTAAATATTAAGCACGAGAAAGTGTTGTAGGGTTGATCTCAAAGTTGTATAACCACCTGGGTTTTAATAGGCTCACAGGGGTATGTGTGTCGCGAGACAAAATGGTTTTCTACATGGTTTTAGTGAATTATGTTGTATTTCTTAGAATAATATTTTGTTAAATCCAACGAGAAATGGCGCGCGTCCCATATAATCCGTCATTCATAGGTTAAACTTGTGGGCTGTCAGAAGTGGTGGCGCCCTGATTCCGCCTTAGTACAAGGTAAATACACAGTTATGATCTGTTATCCCCTATATCTTAATCCAAAATCGCAGCCGTAGCCGGGATAGTAAAAACGCTGCGCCTAAAATTGTCTTGCCTCTCACCGCTGCGGGTTCGAATACCACTGGGAGAAGGTGTCAATTCTTACTGATACGTCAGGCTAATCAAGGGTTCTTGTGACTCTTGTGGTACGAACAAATACTGATATTTTCTATTTAGATGGTCTAAATATACTGAATGAGCCTAAAATGACACTTTATTTACAAGAAAATTTAAAAGCAAGGACAACTTCCTGAACTAGCCAGTTACATCCGGAGATGGTATGTATACGACCGATTGTGAACTAAGTTTTCGTCTTCTTCTATTCAAATCCATAGCAAACAATATGTGACAAACTATTTCTGTGAATGATGTACAGAGAGGTGATACACGAATACTATTAAGGTTCGATTTTAGATATAGTATGTTCTAAAAATCGTATTGAGAGGTTTACACAGTATGTATCGTCATTGAGCTTTAGCCCAGATATATCCCTATTAAGCTTGTTTTACTAGGGATAACAAAAATAAGAAAAAATACAGAACCCTGTGGTTTTTGAAAAACTGAAAGTGCGCTTATCGCCTCAAATGCACACCAGAATAATTGAATTTATGAGGCCGCCACTATTGAAGGTTAGTTGTTCTTTTACAATGCATGTTATATATGAGCGATCATTTATTAAAGCATTATTTCGCTTTTTTTTCCCGGCATTTATATAGTTTTATATTCCATGAATCACGTTAGTGCTTTATGGTAAATTTGCTATTCAATACCGGTGTTTAAAACGGTATAAACGTCGAAAAAAATGCGTTTCGTGGATTTTTCCATTTACTACAGACAACACCACATAAACACAGAAACAAATGCGAGACAATTCTTGTATTTACATTTTTTACCCGTCGTTATAATAGTATCAGCAAACATGCTAATGATAAATAGTAAAAGAGAGACCTCTACCGTCGGTGTCTTATCATGCAGTGGAATAGCCATTTACTATTGACACACCGGATGCGAGCGCAGTGCGTGTATGCAGTGCGCTATCACAACTTGAGTTTTAATAGGCTCACTTGGGTTTGTGTTAAAAGATGTCAATCAAAATGCCTGTTACTTATATTTCTTTCAATATATACTCGTATATGCAGGTATATGCACTGATCTTCCAGACTATTTTTTCTTAGTCTTCGATGCAAGCACCCAGACTTGGCTGCAGTTTTAAAGGGGCTTGTCTGAAAAATTGATCCAAAAATCACTAAACAAACTTCAAATTATTTTTTGAAATGAGGGTATACATCATGTACAGATCCAATATTTTGGTCAGAGTATTCATTTGTGATTGTGTGTGTGCGTGCGTGTGTGCGTGCTAAATGGACTGTTATCCTCTATGTCTTACTCCTAAACCGCCGCCGTACCCGGGGTAGTAAAGACGTTGCGCCTAATACGTTCTCTCATCGCGGCGGATTCAAATCCCTCCGGGAGCTCGACTTGTCAAGTGAGGATCTCTATAAGCACTTTATTTTCGTTCCGATCCATTTATTATTGTATGTTACATTTGTATAGTATGTTATCTTTGAAATAAACGTATGTTTAAACCAAGTGAGAAAGTGTCAATTCTTACGGATACAACATGCAAATCCATGCAATGTTCTTGTGGTGTGGTACTGGTATTTTCTATTGTAGGTGGTCTAAATATAATGAATGAGCCTAAAATGATCCTTTATAATAACAAAATGCATTGTGGGACAGCAATATGCGTTATCATAGGCTATACCAGGATACAGGATACAGTTAAAGGGACAAACGGCATTTTTTTTTAATTCACGGCGTCCCGTTATTCTACACATTTGAATAGTGCAAATCAATGTGTGTTACATATTACTTTTTTATTAGTATTGCAACAATAACATTGAATATCGTAGACTAAGATAGTATGACTGATAACATTTTAGCCATATAAAAAACCATAAACACGATTGATGTAAGATATGAGATGGTCTCTTCCAATGTCTGAATCAATAACATTGGCTAGTTGCAACATTGTCTCTGGTCATAAAATTTAAATAGATCTTCCCTGTAAACACATGTTGATTATGCCAAACAGTCACTGCCGTTGGTCCATGAGATGATCCGGTGAAGGACGATAAATGGCCATCAAAAGCAAGGACCTCTGCCTGAAGTAGCCGGTAACATCCGGAGTTGGTAAGCATAAGACCGGCAGTGAACAAATTCGTCTTCAATTCAAATTCATAGCAAACAATATGTGACAAACTATTTCTAGGTAACGGTGTACAGAGAAGTCATACATCAATACTAACACATAAAACAGAACCCTCTTGGGTTTTGAAAATACTGATAGATCGTGCAGCACACTACAACTATTGAATTTATCAGATAACGAACATCGAAATGGATGAGGCCGGCACTATTTAACAAATAATTTATGGTGCTGAGGTACATGTGCACGTTTATGGACTGGGTAGTCAGACTTAGAATGTTATATGGACCGAAGCGAAGCTGAGGTACATATTGACGGTTAATTTTTATTTTACAATGTATGTTACACATGAGTGCTCATTTATTAAAGAATTGTTTCACATTTTTTCGGTGTTTAGGTAGTTTTAAACGCCGTTAGTTAATGGCGTATTCCATGAATAGCGTTAGTGCTTTATGGTAAATTTGCCATTCACTACCGGCGTTTAAAACCGCATAAACGCCGAAACAACACGTTTCATGGATTTTTCCATTTACTACCGACGCTTCAAACCGCATAAACACCGAAACAAATGCGAATTAATTCTTGTATTTACCTTATTTTCCAGCCGCTATAATAGTATCAGCAAACATAGTAATGATAAAGAAGTAAAAGATAGACCACCACCTTCAGAGTCTTTTCATGAAATCGAATATCCATTTTCTACTAAGTAAGACACACCGGGTGCGAGCGCAGCGGGTGCAGGTGCATACAGTGCGTGTGTCTCCTTGAGGTGGAATAACCAATTTCTCTGCGTGCGCAGCCTACTTGAAAAGTGAATTTTATTTACAGTTTTAGGCTATTGTTTTCAACGGAAAGTATCAAGTGAATGTAAATATTATTTAATTAATTAAACCAGTTTGCAAACTTAAAATGATATAAACCGACTTTATTAGGTGAGGCCTAGGTGAGGCTTAGATAACGAAGCATGGCGAATAACTGCTCGTTGGCAAAATGATACATTTCTCTGCAACCCTTCTTATTATATCATGCCAACTAGTTCAATACATTCTAAAATAATGATGGTTGATTGGTTGGGTGAATGGTGTTTTACTTCTTTTTCAGCACGTATGTGGCTATACATGACGAGCGGTCTTTCTGTAGTTCAGGCAGATCACGCACCTTTTCCTCCAATTTAACATGTTTAAAGTAGTGTCAAAAAATAAATATCATTGGCCTATACTTGCCTGTTGAGAAAACCCTTCTGTCTTAACGTAATCCTTACCGTAATCGTTATCGTAGTTAGTTGTACAGGTCTAATGACATTTGATGACCTATGCATTTAAACGTTCCTTGATTGTTAACCTGTACTTGTGTTATATATGTTTTTCTATAGGACTGTTGACACACTACGTTAAGGGTATCTTCATAAGGTATGCTTATTGGTTATACTGTAGACATGTTAAAGTGTCTTTAAATTCAAACTGAATTGTTGTTTAATGGCGACATATTATATACACCTCAAAATAATTTAAGGATCATGTTTAGAGTTTGGTTATTGTTTAAAGTGCTGTAATTGATATATTTACTGTATTTTTGCAATTTTTTAAGTTTAGTATTCTTCTACAATTGTTACATTACACACATGTATTAACTGTTTATATGAATATGAACTCCATAAAAGATTACGTAATGATTACTGTCCCTATTGTGTGGTCCTTAAATTATGTTGAGGAGTATATATCAGCGACGAGTCCTTAAATTATGTTGAGTATATATCAGGGACGGGTCCTTACCTTATTTTGAGGAGTATATATCAGGGACGGGTCCTTACATTATTTTGAGGAGTATATATCAATGACGGGTCGTTACCTTATTTTGAGGAGTATATATCAGGGACGGGTCCTTACATTATTTTGAGGAGTATATATCAAGGACGGGTCCTTACCTTATTTTGAGGAGTATATATCAGGGACTGGTCATTACATCATTCTGAGGAGTATATATCAGGGACGAGTCCTTACATCATTCTGAGGAGTATATATCAAGGACGGGTCCTTACCTTATTTTGAGGAGTATATATCAGGGACGGGTCCTTACATTATTTTGAGGAGTATATATCAAGGACGGGTCCTTACCTTATTTTGAGGAGTATATATCAGGGACGGGTCCTTACATCATTCTGAGGAGTATATATCAGGGACGGGTCCTTACATCATTCTGAGGAGTATATATCAGGGACGGGTCCTTACCTTATTTTGAGGAGTATATATCAGGGACGAGTCCTTACATCATTCTGAGGAGTATATATCAAGGACGGGTCCTTACCTTATTTTGAGGAGTATATATCAGGGACGGGTCCTTACATCATTCTGAGGAGTATATATCAGGGACGGGTCCTTACATCATTCTGAGGAGTATATATCAGGGACGGGTCCTTACCTTATTTTGAGGAGTATATATCAGGGACGGGTCCTTACATCATTCTGAGGAGTATACATCAAGGACTGGTCCTTACCTTATTTTGAGGAGTATATATCAGGGACGGGTCCTTACATTATTTTGAGGAGTATATATCAGGGACGGGTCCTTACATCATTCTGAGGAGTATATATCAGGGACTGGTCCTTACATTATTTTGAGGAGTATATATCAAGGACGGGTCCTTACCTTATTTTGAGGGGTATATATCAGGGACGGGTCCTTACATCATTTCGAGGAGTATATATCAAGGACGGGTCCTTACCTTATTTGGAGGAGTATATATCTGGGACGGGTCCTTACATTATTTTGAGGAGTATATATCAGGGACGGGTCCTTACATCATTCTGAGGAGTATATCAAGGACGGGTCCTTACCTTATTTTGAGGGGTATATATCAGGGACGGGTCCTTACATCATTCTGAGGAGTATATATCAAGGACGGGTCCTTACCTTATTTTGAGGAGTATATATCAGGGACGGGTCCTTACATTATTTTGAGGAGTATATATCAGGGACGGGTCTTTAAATCATTTTGAGGAGTATTTATCAGGGACAGGTCTTTACATCATTTTGAGGAGTATATATATCAGGGACGGGTCCTTACATTATTTTGAGGAGTATATATCAGGGACGGGTCCTTACATCATTTTGAGGAGTATTTATCAGGGACGAGTCCTTACATCATTTTGAGGAGTATATATCAGGGACGGGTCTTTAAATCATTTTGAGGAGTATATATCAGGGACGGGTCTTTAAATCATTTTGAGGAGTATATATCAGGGACAGGTCCTTACATCATTTTGAGGAGTATGTATCAGGGACGGGTCTTTAAATCATTTTGAGGAGTATTTATCAGGGACGAGTCCTTACATCATTTTGAGGAGTATATATATCAGGGACGGGTCTTTAAATCATTTTGAGGAGTATATATCAGGGACGGGTCCTTACATTATTTTGAGTAGTATATATCAGGGACTGGTCCTTACATTATTTTGAGGAGTATGTATCAGGGACTGGTCCTTAAATCATTTTGAGGAGTATATATCAAGGACGGGTCCTTACCTTATTTTGAGGAGTATGTATCAGGGACTGGTCCTTACATCATTTTGCGGAGTATATATCAGGGACGGGTCCTTACATCATTTTGAGGAGTATATATCAAGGACGGGTCCTTACCTTATTTTGAGGAGTATATATCAGGGACGGGTCCTTACATCATTCTGAGGAGTATATATCAAGGACGGGTCCTTACCTTATTTTGAGGAGTATATATCAGGGACGGGTCCTTACATCATTTTGAGGAGTATATATCAGGGACGGGTCCTTACATCATTCTGAGGAGTATATATCAAGGACGGGTCCTTACCTTATTTTGAGGAGTATATATCAGGGACGGGTCCTTACATCATTCTGAGGAGTATATATCAAGGACGGGTCCTTACCTTATTTTGAGGAGTATATATCAGGGACGGGTCCTTACATTATTCTGAGGAGTATATATCAGGGACGGGTCCTTACATCATTCTGAGGAGTATATATCAAGGACGGGTCCTTACCTTATTTTGAGGAGTATATATCAGGGACGGGTCCTTACATTATTTTGAGGGGTATATATCAGGGACGGGTCCTTAAATCATTTTGAGGATTATTTATCAGGGACGGGTCCTTAAATCATTTTGAGGAGTATATATCAGGGACGGGTCCTTACATTTTTTTGAGGAGTATATATCAGAGACTCCTTTACTCCCGGGAGTAACTTGGAAGAAAACAAAATCATAAAAAGTTGAAAAAATGCAATAAAAAATCAGTGAGTGTGTGGGCGGGAGTGGGTGGTGTTTTGGTGGACTATACGAGCACACTTTTGGTTCAAAATATAAAAAAACAACAGACTTATGAGAGGCCAACACCTCCTCCCAGTCCACCCCTACTTGGCGCTTCAGAGCTTGTTGACAACAGTCAACCTACGTCCCTGTATATGCTATTTGGAGTCGCCACAGAGAGAGAGAGAGGGTGGGGGGGGCGGGGGGGGGGGGGGTGAAGGGGCGTATGTCTCTGCACTATGCGTGGTTGGAGAATTGTCTGCGCTGTCTACGTTCCCATCTGACGGACAAGGCTAAGGGAAGTGTCTGGCTCAAAGCTCAGCTGAAGTAAAGCGCATGTTGCATGGCTTTTGACGCGAGGACACTACCAAAAAAGAGTAAAATAATGGACCTTTGGAAACTGCCGAGCACGACACATACGACATATTGCAGTCTCGGTTTGATTGAGACTGTTCATGAGCGGTAGTAGCCATTCTTCTCAAGTCAAAACAATGTCATCCAGCCTGGTTGACTGTCCTCCTTGAATGCTACTTTCCCTGTCCGATATTTTTATATTTCTTTGACTGTATTAAATTTAAAGCTATGCACTTCGCCATTGTAGCGCATGCTTTAATATAAAGTTTAAAGAAACAAACCCGCCAAATCACAAAGTTACAGTACACAACCGTTTATCAAAACTCTGTCCAGGTGTTCAGGTCATATAATAATGTATATGTGCCGATTTAAAGTATAGTTTCACGGGTTCTTAAACGACCCGTGATTGAATATGCGAAAAAATAATTATGAGTTGGTAACTTTTAATTCGACGCTCTAGTTCTGGGCTTTAGTTTGTCTGATTAAATCCGTTCATTTTGTGTCATCAGTTTGGATTCTCAAAATATTAAGTTTATCTATACCTCATCATTAGTAGGTTTAGAAACGGTGTACATATGTTGTAACATTTGGCTGTTGTTGGCAGAATAGCTAATTTAATTGAGGCATGTATTCTCCAGATAAGTAATGGCAGGGCCCGCCACTAGTATAGACAGCAGAACCGCCCTAAGTGATGGCTACACAATGCCTATGTTCGGGCTAGGACTGAACAAATGCACTGAAGTGGGGATATCGTCCGCTCTGCATGCTGGTTACCGGCTGCTGGACGCCGCCGAATATTACAAGTAAGTGTGTGTTTGTTTAATAATTT
The DNA here is from genome assembly GCA_037043455.1 of Cyrtodaria siliqua. Classification (NCBI taxonomy): domain Eukaryota; kingdom Metazoa; phylum Mollusca; class Bivalvia; order Adapedonta; family Hiatellidae; genus Cyrtodaria; species Cyrtodaria siliqua. Next base: position 48,505 of record JAWPHD010013450.1, on the reverse strand, counting down.
AAAAGTCAACTGCACCAATACTAGCATTTTTAACACACGCCTGTCATTACTGGAAATCCTCCGCCTTAAAGTCTCGGTATTGCCAAAACAATGCAGGCGGTGCGATTCCCGGGCGTGTTTAATGTTAGAGCTAAGATGAGGGTGAATCCTAAAACTGAGCCACTCGCATGGGACAACAGCTTTAAATTTAAATTTAGTAGTGCATATTGAAAAGGGGATTCTTTTGAAAAAATTGCAAAAGAAGATACACAAATTGGACGAGTTGTATTCACTCACAGAACGCTGCCAACCAAAACCAGGCCATTTTAACACATGTTAGGGGTTCAAACCAGGTGCTAAGGTGCACCAACACACATTCTTACCATGTTGTCATACCAATAACATGGCGCATTGTAATTAAATGAAGACAACCTAATTAATATGTATTATTAAACAATCCAGGAAGCATAAATAGGCAATATAAGTTAGGAAAACACAAGAAATGATCATGTACATATGATCATCAAGAAAAACCCGAAGATGTAATTATTGTCTTTGCAAAATGAATCATTAAGGGGACGACGCGAGATTGAAGACATACATTTAAAATGTACGTTCCTTTTAGGATTTAAATATACGTCAAGCAGATGAATTTACATGAGTTTCATCGAAAGATTGTTTCCAACTCCTGTACATGTACTATTGAAACATTGTTCATCACATTTCTTGAATAAATACTGCTTAAACCAAATATACGTCATAAATGTACAATCTATAAAGAATAAAAATAAAGTGGCAAACTGTAGATGTTTAAACCTCTAAACATACAATGCGTTGCTAAATAAAATCATGACTTTATTTGATTAAAAGCATACAAACATGTATTTTCAGCAATGAAGAGGATATTTGCAGAGCCATACAGTCTAGCGATATGGCTAGGGAGGACATCTTCGTCGTATCAAAACTTTGGCAAAATGGTGCTGATTTGTGTAGAGCCCACGTGGAGAAAGGTTTAGACAAGTTGGGTTTAGACTACATAGATCTGTATCTTATCCATACTCCCGCGAACGGTAAGAACGTTGAGACCTTCTCGGCAATGCTTGAGATGCAACAGGAGGGCCAAATCCGCTCACTCGGAGTATCTAACTTCTCACCGCATCATCTGTATGGTTTGGAAGTAGCAGGCTTACCACCGCCTGTTGTCAATCAAATCGAATTAAATCCTTGGCAACGGAAAGAGGAACTCGTGAAGTACTGTCGTAGTAGAAATATAGTTGTTATGGGATATTGTCCACTAGCCAAAGGAGAGATGTTTCACGAAGAATGGTTAAAACACATGGCTACCCGGTACAGCAAATCCCCAGCACAGGTATTGTTACGTTGGTCAGTGCAGAAAGGTTACGTAACCATCCCAAAATCAAACAGTCCGGCAAGAATTCGGCAAAACGCGGACGTGTTTGAGTGGGCACTGAGTGGGGATGATATACGAATACTGGAGTCTCAACCGGAGACCAGGTTCTGTTGGAGAAGTACAGATGACCCTTGCAGCACGCCATGGATCGGTTAGTTGGCACCATTACTAATGCTCATTGTAGTACGTCATGGCTCGCTCGGAAGACTTAATTATATTTGGTGTGAAATTTTGTATTCGTGTTTTTAAATTAAGAAACGAAAATCTAGGTCTCGGAGGAAATAAGTAGTCCGACGGCTATTAGTCTAGGTCATCTGTGACGCTTGTTTGTTTTCAAGACAACGTCTAGATTCTTTATTCTATGATTTGTTTTGACGCGGCAGCCATTTTACAAAGATTCTAGTATCGTTTCTGATTGGCTGATACAGACCCGCTTTCTATCCAAGATATTCAGAACGGCAGAAAGATAATAACTTAATCAATAAAGAGGGAAACTTCATCATTAGATCGACGAACTAAATGTGGATAGTCAAAAATACTGTAATAAAAAGTAAATAATTACGAACATGTGCTTCCGGTTTCAAATTTGTTTCTGCACAACGAAGCGTCGAAGATGATCAAGAATACTATTGATGTAGGGGGATTTTGGCATTATAATTACTCAGAAACAGAGCACAATATCTATTACTCACGTTTGGGTGATGTATGCATTAACGTTACTTGGACACGTAGCTAAACAGGGTATAGCAGTATAAACAATGTTTGAGTGATATAGTCGTCATAGTTAAATCACAAGGGACGGCAACTATTACTAACGTTTGGATGATATAGACGTCATAGTTAAATCACAATGGACGGCAACTATTACTAACGTTTGGATGATATAGTCGGGAAACTATTGCTAACGTTTGTGTGATATAGTCGTCATAGTTAAATCACAAGGGACGGCAACTATTACTAACGTTTGGGTGATATAGTCGTCATAATTAAATCACAAGGGACGGCAACTATTACTAACGTTTGAGTGAATAGTCGTCATAGTTAAATCACAAGGGATGGCAACTATTACTAACGTTTGGTTGATATAGTCTTCATAGTTATATCACAAGGGACGGCAACTATTACTAACTTTTTGTGACATAGTCGTCATAATTAAATCACAAGGGACGGCAACTATTATTAACGTTTGGGTGACATATTCGTCATAGTTAAATCACAAGGGACGGCAACTATTACTAACGTTTTGGGTGATATAATTGAATTGAATTGAATGTTGTTTAACGGCTCATCAACACAGTATAGGTTATTTAAAGCCGCCCCAGAGAGAGGAGAAGGATACATAGGAATCCGGGAACCTGCCCTACTCTTATTATCGAATAGATTCCTATGGTTCTTTAACGTGCTCGGAGGATAGACCGATACACGGGACCGCCCGGTTTACGTCCCCATCCGACGGACGAGGCTATGGTAAAGTGTCTTGCCCACGAACACACCGACGGAACTCAGTGGCACCACGGAGGATTGAACCCGGAGCCTCCGGTTACAAATCCGCCGCGCTACCGACTGCGCCACGCCAGCCCCTTTTGGGTGATATAGTCGTCATAGTTAAATCACAAGGGACGGCAACTATTACTAACGTTTGGGTGATATAGTCGTCATAGTTAAATCACAAGGGACGGCAACTATTACTAACGTTTGGATGATATAATCGTCATAGTTAAATCACAAGGGACGGCAACTATTACTAACGTTCGAGTGATATAGTCGTCATAGTTAAATAACAAGGGACGTCAACTATTACTAACGTTTGGGTGATATAGTCGTCATAGTTAAATTACAATGGACGGCAACTATTACTAACGTTTGGGTGATGTAGTCGTCATAGTTAAATCACAAGGGACGGCAACTATTACTAACGTTTGGGTGATATAGTCGTCATAGTTAAATCACAAGTGGCGGCAACTATTACTAACGTTTGTGTGATTTAGTCGTCATAGTTAAATCACTATGGACGGCAACTATTACTAACGTTTGGGTGATATAGTCGTCATCGTTAAATCACAAGGAACGGCAACTATTACTAACGTTTGGGTGATATAGTCGTCATAGTTAAATCACAAGGAACGGCAACTATTACTAACGTTTGGGTTATATAGTCGTCATAGTTAAATCACTATGGACGGCAACTATTACTAACGTTTGGGTGATATAGTCGTCATAGTTAAATCACTATGGACGGCAACTATTACTAACGTTTGGGTGATATAGTCGTCATCGTTAAATCACAAGGGACGGAAACTATCACTAACTTTTGAGTGATATAGAGGTCATAGTTAAATCACAAGGGATTGCAACTATTACTAACGTTTGGGTGATATAGTCGTCATAGTTCAATCACAATGGACGGCAACTATTACTAACGTTTGTGTGATATAATCGTCATAGTTAAATAACAAGGGACGGCAACTATTACTAACGTTTGAGTGATATAGTCGTCATAGTTAAATCACAAGGGACGGCAACTATTACTAACGTTTGGGTGATATAGTCGTCATAATTAAATCACAAGGGACGGCAACTATTACTAACGTTTGAGTGAATAGTCGTCATAGTTAAATCACAAGGGATGGCAACTATTACTAACGTTTGGTTGATATAGTCTTCATAGTTATATCACAAGGGACGGCAACTATTACTAACTTTTTGTGACATAGTCGTCATAATTAAATCACAAGGGACGGCAACTATTATTAACGTTTGGGTGACATATTCGTCATAGTTAAATCACAAGGGACGGCAACTATTACTAACGTTTTGGGTGATATAATTGAATTGAATTGAATGTTGTTTAACGGCTCATCAACACAGTATAGGTTATTTAAAGCCGCCCCAGAGAGAGGAGAAGGATACATAGGAATCCGGGAACCTGCCCTACTCTTATTATCGAATAGATTCCTATGGTTCTTTAACGTGCTCGGAGGATAGACCGATACACGGGACCGCCCGGTTTACGTCCCCATCCGACGGACGAGGCTATGGTAAAGTGTCTTGCCCACGAACACACCGACGGAACTCAGTGGCACCACGGAGGATTGAACCCGGAGCCTCCGGTTACAAATCCGCCGCGCTACCGACTGCGCCACGCCAGCCCCTTTTGGGTGATATAGTCGTCATAGTTAAATCACAAGGGACGGCAACTATTACTAACGTTTGGGTGATATAGTCGTCATAGTTAAATCACAAGGGACGGCAACTATTACTAACGTTTGGATGATATAATCGTCATAGTTAAATCACAAGGGACGGCAACTATTACTAACGTTCGAGTGATATAGTCGTCATAGTTAAATAACAAGGGACGTCAACTATTACTAACGTTTGGGTGATATAGTCGTCATAGTTAAATTACAATGGACGGCAACTATTACTAACGTTTGGGTGATGTAGTCGTCATAGTTAAATCACAAGGGACGGCAACTATTACTAACGTTTGGGTGATATAGTCGTCATAGTTAAATCACAAGTGGCGGCAACTATTACTAACGTTTGTGTGATTTAGTCGTCATAGTTAAATCACTATGGACGGCAACTATTACTAACGTTTGGGTGATATAGTCGTCATCGTTAAATCACAAGGAACGGCAACTATTACTAACGTTTGGGTGATATAGTCGTCATAGTTAAATCACAAGGAACGGCAACTATTACTAACGTTTGGGTTATATAGTCGTCATAGTTAAATCACTATGGACGGCAACTATTACTAACGTTTGGGTGATATAGTCGTCATAGTTAAATCACTATGGACGGCAACTATTACTAACGTTTGGGTGATATAGTCGTCATCGTTAAATCACAAGGGACGGAAACTATCACTAACTTTTGAGTGATATAGAGGTCATAGTTAAATCACAAGGGATTGCAACTATTACTAACGTTTGGGTGATATAGTCGTCATAGTTCAATCACAATGGACGGCAACTATTACTAACGTTTGTGTGATATAATCGTCATAGTTAAATAACAAGGGACGGCAACTATTACTAACGTTTGAGTGATATAGTCGTCATAGTTAAATCACAAGGGACGGCAACTATTACTAACGTTTGGGTGATATTGTCGTCATAGTTAAACACAAGGCAACTATTACTAACGTTTGGATGATATCGTCGTCATAGTTAAGTCACAAGGCAACTATTACTAACGTTTGGGTGATATCGTCGTCATAGTTAAATCACAAGGCAACTATTGATAACGTTTGGGGAATGTAGTCAGTAACGTTTATTTGAAACATAGCTAAACAGTGGATGACAATTATGAACCATGTTTGAATCGACATAGTTAAGTTGATATACCGGGCTGAACACACGGGACAGTAACTATCATCTAATTTTGGGCGATGTTGTCATTATAGTTACTTATACCCACGGAGCAGCAACTATGATCCCGGTTTGGATGACGACGCATACTAGTAACCTAAAAACAGAATAGAGCTAAACGCTTGGCAAATCAATTCTGATCAAAGTGTTGGGCGATATATTCATTATAGTTAATTAGAACTGAAGGATGGTCTTACTTATAGGGACCCCATGAGATTGGTGTCTATCCAAATGCAAATTAAACCACTGTAATGTACGTTTTTCAGTTGCCTGCTATTTGTGCATACGTTTACATTACAAATATTTTTACTGAACTAATTGTGTTTGTAGTACGTAAGACCACCTTCGGTAAAGTTAAAACCGTGTCACTAATTTATTGCCACACAGCTAGCATTTGCATTATTGTCTTCCATTATTGCATTTCGAGTTCGAATCCCCACTGTGCCGTTTACACTGGTGCCGTGAGTAGGGATGTTTTTATATTAATAGATCGGTATTTGTCATTTATAAAACGCTTTGCTACTTTCTCCCATTTCTAGTCAAGTGAGACACAGGGTTTCCCTCATGTGAGATAACTCTATCTTACATGAGACGCCATGACCACGTTGAAGTCGCCTTATTCTAGCGTTTACATGGTTTAATGAGAAGATGAGTTTATCCATGTAAAGGATAAGAGCCTCGTCCCTGGTTGCACTTCTGACCCCTCGGGTATGATTTCCCTATCTCACATGGATACTCATGATGGACTCTTATATTCTCCATATGCAACTAGACTGGTGAAGACGGTCTGTGAACTGTATGATCCCATATTCTTGCATATGTCTTCATGACCACCATGCCACTCCCGCACACAGGTTCCGTAACTCTGTTTTGCATTTTAGTAAAATTACGGCCCCTATAGGAAAACATTGCCCTTAATATATAATTTAAAACACGTGTTATTTTAATTTTAAATTCGTAATAGCTATTACATGTATATTAATGTTGAAAATTACTTTCCCAAAAAGTAATGTTCAAGATCTTTCTTTAAGAATAATGTCCACTCTCCGTTGTTTTTCCTTTTACCCATGCTGATTTTGTGGCCCTTTGTCTATCTTTTTTAAACTACCAATTTAAAACTCAAATTCGCTTATTTTAATTTAAGCCTTATTTAAATGGACTTGATGCCACCTGTGAATTATGGCTGTCAATCCAAATACAACCCTTACAATGGGTTTCAGTTGCGTATTATATTTGCATATGCATTAAACTATGCCCCATGATCCATCCGATTCTTTTTAACGAAAATCACGCCGATACACGATTATTGCATACGTAATCGTAAGCTCCGTTTATTTTCAATGTGACCGGAAACGTCAATATGTATTAGTTATAAAATGTTAAACGAGGTGTTACGATTGATAGATTGAATTGGGTTTTTACGACGCACCAACACAAGAAATGTTATATTGCGCCAAACAGTGATGAACATGCCAGGCTCATCCTCCATTTACATTTAGATAAAAATATGGAGAATGGGCCTAGAACCTTCTGACATGCAGAACTGCAGAGTTGCTGCAAATTCTACTGTAGATACTCAATTTACGACGGAGCCAGGTTTCCACATTTGCAGAAGCGATGTCATGAAGAAGACGTTGAATGAGCATGATAACATAATGACAAAATGAACATGAAGGGGTGTGTGGGGGTGGTGGTGGTGGTCCTACCACTCTGCCTCTAGCGAGATTTACAGTGGTTGTATTCTACCCCGGCAACCACAGGTGTTACGAGCATATATCATGGAATATATTGAAGCGTAAGCCGAGATATTTTCATGATATATGCGTGTAACACCAAGTTGGATATTCTATAACTGTTTTATCGCTAGCCACGCCCCTTGTATGATATCTGGTGTAACGGCACACTTTTCAAACGGCACACTTTTTGAAAAGTGTGCCGTTATACGAAATATCAGTACACTTTCGTTTTCCTGAATTGAATATACCATACGAATTTGGACAATAGAAAGTACTCTGATCCCCTATTCTTTATGTACATAACATTAGACACTGTGATTACGAAGCAGTGCGTCCGCCGTCGATTGATATGGATCCGCGTTCGAAACCTTGCTGAGGCTATTTTTGTCTCTTTCACCTCGTTCGCTTACAACTAACACAGTAGTGCATGCCTTAATTTGAAGCATTTTTTTTTTCTTTTTATAGTATTGCAACTTCATAAGACATATTTGGGCAATTTCGATTCCCATTTTCCGAATGTGCTGAATTTTATTTGTGTAATACATTTATAAATGATTATCTAAGATGGTTTATTAAAATATTCAATGTTGACTAGTTGTTAGGGAAGTCTTAAAAACAGCTATACAATATACGTCATGTACGTCAACCATTAAGGCATCATTTTAATCTCCAGTTTAAAGGTTAACGTGTTTTCTTGGCCCAGTTGCTCAAAGATCGGTTAGCTTAATCCTTGGTTAGTGCAAACTTTCAAAATACATTATCTCATAAAAATATGTTTTGTACTACTAAAAGTTTTTAATTTGCGTTTCTTCTTAACATAATGCTTTCACATGCTCAATTTCTGGAAGAAATATTAATTTATCGGCCATTCAGAGAGATTTGAAATTTTGACTTAAGGCTCGATTAAGTTAACCGATCTTTGAACAACTGGGCCCAGAAACACGTTTACCTTTAAACTTCAGATGCAAAACAACAACGCAGTGAAATACGTTATTTTAAGCTACGCTACGTTCCAATAACACATTTAAATAGGATGAAGCTGTATATTCTTCTCGTTTGATGTTGATACTCAGAGTAAGGAATCCGATGTAAGTTGCGAGAATTTGAATGTTTTTCTCTCAATAGATACATAAAACTCCATGTAAGATAAGCACTAAAATATTTCCAGCGGGTTTCTATTGTGCGAGATCAAAACCTGTGTTAGGGACTTGAAAAACATCAAAACCGTGGGCCTGCGGCCCTTATATCGATGAGCTTGAAGTCCCACACATAAGTTATTGATCTGGGTCAATATAAACCAGCTGGAAATATTTTATTTCTTAATTATCCGCATAAATAATCGTGTGACGATTAATTAAATGAAATATGGCCATATCTAGAAGAACGCTAGACTTCACGGCTCTCTATTAGCTCAAATAACTTCATATAACTTCTCGATGAAATATGGCCATATCTAGAAGAACGATAGACTTCGCGGCTCTCTGTTAGCTCAAATAACTTCAAATAACTTCTCGATGAAATATGGCTATATCTAGAAGAACGCTAGACTTCACGGCTCTCTATTAGCTCAAATAACTTCAAATAACTTCTCGATGAAATATGGCCATATCTAGAAGAACGATAGACTTCGCGGCTCTCTGTTAGCTCAAATAACTTCAAATAACTTCTCGATGAAATATGGCTATATCTAGAAGAACGCTAGACTTCACGGCTCTCTATTAGCTCAAATAACTTCAAATAACTTCTCGTCAGCTGAATCGACCAAACCCAGTCTGTCTATTTAACTTGTTTAATTTGGATTCAAACGTTTGACGTACCCTCTTTTCCATATCAAAGTTCAGTTATCTGTGTTATTGATATATACTGTTATTGATATATGTTATTTAAAATGCATAATTCGCTTAGATGTTTATTGTTTGAATGGAGTATCTTATACAAATATACAGACACTGTTACGTACTATTTACTGCCCATTGATTATTTGTTACTGCGCAGTTTCACCTGGATAACAAGAAAAATGTTATCATTCGTAACAGATTTATAATACGGTTCATTTGACAACGTTCAGTTTTTCATATTTAAAGGGACAAATGACAATCTTGAAGTGTTCATCAAGCGTTCAAATTAACACCTCGATATATAAGTCCATTTAATGATCACCAAATGTGCAAGTTAGGTAGAAAAACTAACGGGGTGCCGATAGTTTTAAACAATTCAAGATTGCCAGGTGTCCCTTTAACGATTATGTTGCCTTATGTATACTCACAATGAGACTTTATGGGTATTACATATCACATTGACATCTAGTTAATGTTCGAGCGGTCAAGAAAACTGAGGTCTCCTTAAATATGTTCATGTAGAAAAGGTAATATATTGTAAGGTAAATGAGGAAAGGGTATTATATGGTGAGGAAAATGAGGAAAATGTATTATGTTGTGAGGTAAATTAGGAGAAGGTATTATGTTGTGAGGTAAATTAGGAGAAGGTATTATATTGTGAGTAACAGATAGAGCATGGGCTCATCGAAATAGGCGTAGCCCATCCCCATCGAGGTGTTTAAATCAACCAACGAGATAAGACAGACCATGCTCTATTTGTTTAGCAGCATGTCCATTTCATCTGCCTGCCATACTCCAACTTTCGATAACTTGTAGTTATGACGGGTGTTATGTTCGATAACTGATTTACAACTGTGTAAATACAAAGTAAATGTCAGCGACCATGCTACAATATCTAAGAAAACAGCAGTTTCTAAACAATTTGTCGTTATATCAAATATCATGTTGGGATCACGTGATACAATCATTTTAGAATGTGCAAGTCTGCTGTCCAGACATAAGCTACTTGAATAATAATTGATTAATATACCAAGAGTATGAAACTTTCTGAGTCATAACATCACATACAAATTCGATTGTGTTTCAAGCTAGCGTTTACTTGATAAATGTGCTAAGGTAATATATTGCAAATTTCATGCAAACACATATAGATAGTAGGGCCATATATTCGTTAATGGATGTATTGGCTAAGTCGGTTATAGGGGACAGTGATAGCTTTGTAGTTCGACTACTCTTGGTTCTATTGGAAATATGGGCTATATTGTTCATATGGGATATGTTGTTACTCATATTAACAAACTCAATAGTAAGATTTATCATGTTTCTTGGGTTCGAAATTTTCCACGAACATATTCTCTCTTATTTTGTGATATGCCTCGTATATTCTCTCTTATTCTGTGACATGCCTCGTATATCTCTCTTATTCTGTGACATGCCTCGTATATTCTCTCTTATTCTGTGATATGCCTCGTATAGTCTCTCTTATTCTGTGACATGCCTCGTATATTCTCTCCTGTTCTGTGACATGCCTAGTATAATCTCTCTTATTCTGTGACATGCCTCGTATAGTCTCACTTATTCTGTGACATGCCTCGTATATTCTCTCTTACTCTGTGACATGCCTCGTATAGTATCTCTTATTCTGTGACATGCCTCGTATAGTATCTCTTATTCTGTGACATGCCTCGTATATTCTCTCGTATTCTGTGACATGCCTCGTATATTTTCTCTTATTCTGTGACATGCCTCGTATATTCTCTCTTATTATGTGACATGCCTCGTATAGTCTCTCTTATACTGTGACATGCCTCGTATATTCTCTCCTGTTCTGTGACATGCCTAGTATAATCTCTCTTATTCTGTGACATGCCTCGTATATTCTCTCTTATTCTGTGACTTGCCTAGTGTAATCGCTCTTATTCTGTGACATGCCTCGTATAGTCTCTCTTATTCTGTGAAATACCTCGTATAGTCTCGCTTATTCTGTGACATGCCTCGTATATTCTCTCGTATTCTGTGACATGCCTCGTATATTCTCTCTTATTCTGTGACATGCCTCGTATATTCTCTCTTATTATGTGACATGCCTCGTATATTCTCTCTTATTCTGTGACATGCCTCGTATATTCTCTCCTGTTCTGTGACATGCCTAGTATAATCTCTCTTATTCTGTGACATGCCTCGTATATTCTCTCTTATTCTGTGACATGCCTAGTGTAATCGCTCTTATTCTGTGACATGTCTCGTATAGTCTCTCTTATTCTGTGAAATACCTCGTATAGTCTCTCTTATTCTGTGAAATACCTCGTATAGTCTCTCTTATTCTGTGACATGCTTCGTACAGTCTCTCTTATTCTGTGATATGCCTCGTATATTCTCTCGTATTCTATGACATGCCTCGTATATTCTCTCGTATTCTGTGACATGCCTCGTATAGTCTCTCTTATTCTGTGACATGCCTCGTATATTCTCTCTTATTCTGTGACACTCTTATTCTGTGACATGCCTCGTATATTTTCTCTTATTCTGTGACATGCCTAGTATAATCTCTCTTATTCTGTGACATGCCTCGTATATTCTTTCTTATTCTGTGACATGCCTCGTATATTCTCTCTTATTCTGTGACATGCCTCGTATATTCTCTCTTATTCTGTGACATGCCTCGTATATTCTCTCTTATTCTGTGACATGCCTCGTATATTCTCTCTTATTCTGTGTCATGCCTCGTATAGTCTCTCTTATTCTGTGACATGCCTCGTATATTCTCTCTTATTCTGTGACATGCCTCGAATATTGTCTCTTATTCTGTGTCATGCCTCGTATAGTCTCTCTTATTCTGTGACATGCCTCGTGTAGTCTCTCTTATTCTGTGAAATACCTAGTATATTCTCTCTTATTCTGTGACACTCTTATTCTGTGACATGCCTCGTATAGTCTCTCTTATTCTGTGACATGCCTCGTATATTCTCTCTTATTCTGTGAAATACCTCGTGTAGTCTCTCTTATTCTGTGAAATACCTAGTATATTCTCTCTTATTCTGTGACACTCTTATTCTGTGACATGCCTCGTATATTTTCTCTTATTCTGTGACATGCCTAGTATATTCTCTCTTATTCTGTGACATGCCTCGTATATTCTCTCTTATTCTGTGACATGCCTCGTATATTCTCTCTTATTCTGTGAAATACCTCGTGTAGTCTCTCTTATTCTGTGAAATACCTAGTATATTCTCTCTTATTATGTGACACTCTTATTCTGTGACATGCCTCGTATATTTTCTCTTATTCTGTGACATGCCTAGTATAATCTCTCTTATTCTGTGACATGCCTCGTATATTCTCTCTTATTCTGTGTCATGCCTCGTATTGTCTCTATTACTCTGTGACATGCCTCGTATATTCTCTCTTATTCTGTGACATGCCTCGTATATTCTCTCTTATTCTGTGACATGCCTCGTATATTCTCTCTTATTCTGTGACATGCCTCGTATATTCTCTCTTACTCTGTGACATGCCTCGTATATTCTCTCTTATTCTGTGTCATGCCTCGTATTGTCTCTATTACTCTGTGACATGCCTCGTATATTCTCTCTTATTCTGTGACATGCCTCGTATATTCTCTCTTACTCTGTGACATGCCTCGTATATTCTCTATTATTCTGTGACATGCCTCGTATATTCTTTCTTATTCTGTGACATGCCTAGTATATTCTCCCTTATTCTGTGACACTCTTATTCTGTGACATGCCTCGTATATTTTCTCTTATTCTGTGACATGCCTATTATAATCTCTCTTATTCTGTGACATACCTCGTGTAGTCTCTCTTATTCTGTGAAATACCTAGTATATTCTCTCTTATTCTGTGACACTCTTATTCTGTGACATGCCTCGTATATTTTCTCTTATTCTGTGACATGCCTAGTATAATCTCTCTTATTCTGTGACATGCCTCGTATATTCTCTCTTATTCTATGACATGCCTCGTATATTCTCTCTTATTCTGTGACATGCATCGTATATTCTCTCTTATTCTGTGTCATGCCTCGTATTGTCTCTATTATTCTGTGTCATGCCTCGTATTGTCTCTATTACTCTGTGACATGCCTCGTATATTTTCTCTTATTCTGTGACATGCCTAGTATAATCTCTCTTATTCTGTGACATGCCTCGTATATTCTCTCTTATTCTGTGACATGCCTCGTATATTCTCTCTTAGTCTGTGACATGCTTAGTATAATCTCTCTTATTCTGTGACATGCCTCGTATATTCTCTCTTATTCTGTGACATGCCTCGTATATTCTCTCTTATTCTGTGACATGCCTCGTATATTCTCTCTTGTTCTGTGACATGCATCGTATATTCTCTCTTATTCTGTGTCATGCCTCGTATTGTCTCTATTACTCTGTGACATGCCTCGTATATTCTCTCTTATTCTGTGACATGAATCGTATATTCTCTCTTAGTCTGTGACATGCTTAGTATAATCTCTCTTATTCTGTGACATGCCTCGTATATTATCTCTTATTCTGTGACATGCCTCGTATATTCTCTCTTATTCTGTGACATGCCTCGTATATTCTCTCTTATTCTGTGACATGCATCGTATATTCTCTCTTATTCTGTGTCATGCCTCGTATTGTCTCTATTACTCTGTGACTTGCCTCGTATATTCTCTCTTATTCTGTGACATGCCTCGTATATTCTCTCTTATTCTGTGACATGCCTCCTATATTCTCTCTTATTCTGTGACATGCCTCGTATAGTCTCTCTTATTATGTGACATGCCTCGTATATTCTCTCTTATTCTGTGACTTGCCTCGTATAGTCTCTCTTATTCTGTGACATGCCTCGTATATTCTCTCTTACTCTGTGTCATGCCTGGTATATTCTCTCTTATTCTGTGACTTGCCTCGTATAGTCTCTCTTATTCTGTGACATGCCTCGTATATTCTATCTTATTCTGTGACATGCCTCGTATATTCTCTCTTATTCTGTGACTTGCCTCGTATAGTCTCTCTTAATCTGTGACATGCCTCGTATATTCTCTCTTATTCTGTGACATGCCTCGTATATTCTCTCTTACTCTGTGTCATACCTGGTATATTCTCTCTTATTCTGTGACTTGCCTCGTATAGTCTCTCTTATTCTGTGACATGCCTCGTATATTCTCTCTTATTCTGTGACATGCCTCGTATATTCTCTCTTATTCTGTGACTTGCCTCGAATAGTCTCTCTTAATCTGTGACATGCCTCGTATATTCTCTCTTATTCTGTGACATGCCTCGTATATTCTCTCTTATTCTGTGACATGCCTCGTATATTCTCTCTTATTATGTGACATGCCTCGTATATTCTCTCTTATTCTGTAAATTGCCTCGTATAGTCTCTCTTATTCTGTGACATGCCTCGTATATTCTCTCTTATTCTGTGACATGCCTCGTATATTCTCTCTTATTCTGTGACATGCCTCGTATATTCTCTCTTATTCTGTGACTTGCCACGTATAGTCTCTCTTAATCTGTGACATGCCTCGTATATTCTTTCTTATTCTGTGACATGTCTCGTATATTCTCTCTTATTCTGTGACTTGCCTCGTATATTCTCTCTTATTCTGTGACTTGCCTCGTATATTCTCTCTTATTCTGTGACATGCCTCGTATATTCTCTCTTATTCTGTGACATGCCTCGTATATTCTCTCTTATTCTGTGACATGCCTCGTATATTCTCTCTTATTCTGTGACTTGCCACGTATAGTCTCTCTTATTCTGTGACACTCTTAATCTGTGACATGCCTCGTATATCTCTCTTATTATGTGTCATGCCTCGTATATTCTCTCTTATTCTGTGACATGCCTTGTATATTCTCTCTTATTCTGTGACATGCCTTGTATATTCTCTCTTATTCTGTGACATGCCTCGTATAGTCTCTCTTATTCTGTGACTTGCCACGTATATTCTCTCTTATTCTGTGACATGCCTTGTATATTCTCTCATATTCTGTGACATGCCTTGTATATTCTCTCTTATTCTGTGACTTGCCTCGTATAGTCTCTCTTATTCTGTGACATGCCTCGTATATTCTCTCTTATTCTGTGACAGGCCTCGTATATTCTCTCTTATTCTGTGACTTGCCACGTATAGTCTCTCTTAATCTGTGACATGCCTCGTATATTCTCTCTTATTCTGTGCCATGCCTCGTATATTTTCTCTTATTCTGTGACTTGCCTCGTATATTCTCTTTTATTTTGTGACTTGCCTCGTATATTCTCTCTTATTCTGTGACATGCCTCGTATAGTCTCTCTTAATCTGTGACATGCCTCGTATATTCTCTCTTAATCTGTGACATGCCTCGTATATTCTCTCTTATTCTGTGATATGCATCGTATATTCTCTCTTATCCTGTGACTTGCCTCGTATATTCTCTCTTATTTTTTGACTTGCCTCGTATATTCTCTCTTATTCTGTGACATGCCTCGTATTTACTCTCTTATTCTGTGACATGCCTCGTATATTCTCTCTTATTCTGTGACTTGCCACGTATAGTCTCTCTTATTCTGTGACATGCCTCGTATATTCTCTCTTATTCTGTGACATGCCTCGTATATTCTCTTTTATTCGGTGACATGCCTCGCATATTCTCTCTTGTTCTGTGACATGCCTCGTATATTCTCTCTTATTCTGTGACATGCCTCGTATATTCTCTCTTTTTCTGTGAAATGCCTCGTATATTCTCTCTTATTCTGTGACATGCCTCGTATATTCTCTCTTATTCTGTGACTTGCCACGTATAGTCTCTCTTAATCTGTGACATGCCTCGTATATTCTCTCTTATTCTGTGACATGCCTCGTATATTCTCTCTTATTCTGTGACATGCCTCGTATAGTCTCTCTTATTCAGTGACTTGCCTCGTTTATTCTCTCTCTCTTATTCTGTGACTTGCCTCGTATATTCTCTCTTATTCTGTGACATGCCTCGTATATTCTCTCTTATTCTGTGACATGCCTCGTATATTCTCTCTTATTGTGTGACTTGCCTCGTATATTCTCTCTTATTCTGTGACTTGCCTCGTATATTCTCTCTTATTCTGTGACTTGCCTCGTATATTCTCTTTTATTCTGTGACATGCCTCGTATATTCGCTCTTATTCTGTGACATGCCTCGTATATTCTCTCTTATTCTGTGACTTGCCTCGTATATTCTCTCTTATTCTGTGACATGCCTCGTAAATTCTCTCTTAATCTGTGACATGCCTCGTATATTCTCTCTTATTCTGTGACATGCCTCGTATATTCTCTCTTATTCTGTGACATGCCTCGTATAGTCTCTCTTATTCTGTGACTTGCCACGTATAGTCTCTCTTATTCTGTGACACTCTTATTCTGTGACATGCCTCGTATATTCTCTCTTATTCTGTGACTTGCCACGTATAGTCTCTCTTAATCTGTGACATGCCTCGTATATTCTTTCTTATTCTGTGACATGCCTCGTATATTCTCTCTTATTCTGTGACATGCCTCGTATAGTCTCTCTTAATCTGTGACATGCCTCGTATATTCTCTCTTAATCTGTGACATGACTCGTATATTCTCTCTTATTCTGTGACATGCCTCGTATATTCTCTCTTATTCTGTGACATGCCTCGTATATCTCTCTTATTCTGTGTCATGCCTCGTATATTCTCTCTTATTCTGTGACATGCCTCGTATATTCTCTCTTATTCTGTGACATGCCTCGTATATTCTCTCTTATTCTGTGACATGCCTCGTATATTCTCTCTTATTCTGTGACTTGCCTCGTATATTCTCTCTTATTCTGTGACTTGCCTCGTATATTCTCTCTTATTCTGTGACATGCCTCGTATATTCTCTCTTATTCTGTGACATGCCTCGTATATTCTCTCTTATTCTGTGACATGCTTCGTATAGTCTCTCTTAATCTGTGACATGCCTCGTATATTCTCTCTTATTCTGTGACATGCCTCGTATATTCTCTCTTATTCTGTGACATGCCTCGTATATTCTCTCTTATTCTGTGACTTGCCTCGTATATTCTCTCTTATTCTGTGACTTGCCTCGTATATTCTCTCTTATTCTGTGACATGCCTCGTATATTCTCTCTTATTCTGTGACATGCCTCGTATATTCTCTCTTATTCTGTGACTTGCCACGTATAGTCTCTCTTATTCTGTGACATGCCTCGTATATTCTCTCTTATTCTGTGACATGCCTCGTATATTCTCTCTTATTATGTGACTTGCCTCGTACTTTCTCTCTTATTCTGTGACATGCCTCGTATATTCTCTCTTATTCTGTGACATGCCTCGTATATTCTCTCTTATTCTGTGACTTGCCACGTATAGTCTCTCTTATTCTGTGACATGCCTCGTATATTCTCTCTTATTCTGTGACTTGCCACGTATAGTCTCTCTTATTCTGTGACATGCCTCGTATATTCTCTTTTATTCTGTGACATGCCTCGCATATTCTCTCTTGTTCTGTGACATGCCTCGTATATTCTCTCTTATTCTGTGACATGCCTCGTATATTCTCTCTTATTCTGTGACATGCCTCGTATTTTCTCTCTTTTTCTGTGACATGCCTCGTATATTCTCTCTTTTTCTGTGACTTGCCACGTATAGTCTCTCTTAGTCTGTGACTTGCCTCGTATATTCTCTCTTATTCTGTGACATGCCTCGTATATTCTCTCTTATTCTGTGACATGCCTCGTATATTCTCTCTTATTCTGGGACATGCCTCGTATAGTCTCTCTTATTCTGTGACTTGCCTCGTATATTCTCTCTTATTCTGTGACTTGCCTCGTATATTCTCTCTTATTCTGTGACATGCCTCGTATATTCTCTCTTATTCTGTGACATGCCTCGTATATACTCTCTTATTCCGTGACATGCCTCGTATATTCTCTCTTGTTCCGTGACATGCCTCGTATATTGTCTCTTATTCTGTGACATGCCCCGTATATTGTCTCTTATTCTGTGACATGCCCCGTATATTCTCTCTTATTGTGTGACATGCCTCGTATATTCTCTCTTATTCTGTGACATGCCTCGTATATTGTCTCTTATTCTGTGACATGCCCCGTATATTGTCTCTTATTCTGTGACATGCCCCGTATATTCTCTCTTATTGTGTGACATGCCTCGTATATTCTCTCTTATTCTGTGACATGCCTCGTATATTCTCGCTTGTTCTGTGACATGCCTCGTATATTGTCTCTTATTCTGTGACATGCCCCGTATATTGTCTCTTATTCTGTGACATGCCCCGTATATTCTCTCTTATTGTGTGACATGCCTCGGATATTCTCTCTTATTCTGTGACATGCCTCGTATATTGTCTCTTATTCTGTGACATGCCTCGTATATTGTCTCTTATTTTGTGACATGCCCCGTATATTCTCTCTTATTGTGTGACATGCCTCGGATATTCTCTCTTATTCTGTGACATGCCTCGTATATTGTCTCTTATTCTGTGACATGCCCCGTATATTGTCTCTTATTCTGTGACATGCCCCGTATATTCTCTCTGATTGTGTGACATGCCTCGTATATTCTCTCTTATTCTGTGACTTGCCTCGTATATTCTCTCTTATTCTGTGACATGCCTCGTATATTCTCTCTTATTCTGTGACATGCCTCGTATATTCTCTCTTATTCTGTGACTTGCCACGTATAGTCTCTCTTATTCTGTGACATGCCTCGTATATTCTCTCTTATTCTGTGACATGCCTCGTATAGTCTCTCTTATTCTGTGACATGCCACGTATAGTCTCTATTAATCTGTGACTTGCCACGTATAGTCTCTCTTAATCTGTGACATGCCTCGTATATTCTCTCTTATTCTGTGACATGCCTCGTATATTCTCTCTTATTCTGTGACATGCCTCGTATATTCTCTCTTATTCTTTGACTTGCCTCGTATATTCTCTCTTATTCTGTGACATGCCTCGTATAGTCTCTATTATTTTGTGACTTGCCTCGTATATTCTCTCTTATTCTGTGACATGCCTCGTATATTCTCTCTTGTTCTGTGACATGCCTCGTATATTGTCTCTTATTCTGTGACATGCCCCGTATATTGTCTCTTATTCTGTGACATGCCCCGTATATTCTCTCTTATTGTGTGACATGCCTCGGATATTCTCTCTTATTCTGTGACATGCCTCGTATATTGTCTCTTATTCTGTGACATGCCCCGTATATTCTCTCTTATTCTGTGACATGCCTCGTATATTCGATCATATCATGTAATGGCTTGACGGCGGAGAATAACTAGCCAACGTATTGTGTATGTGCCTAAATTTACCCTCCTTTGCATCGGTTGGAACGAAGTGGTAAATACTTCCGCTGACTAGGGAGCGTAGCCTATATTGATCGTTGTTTTTAACGTACGCGGTCCAATAGCCGTCACGGTCCTAAAGTCGTCAGTTTTTATTCGTAGCGATTTTCGCTTTGTCACGTGATAGAAAAGTCACAAGGCGGGTTAATTTTAAAAGGTAAGAATTTCATTTTCTTGCATAATTGTTTACTTCCTTCCGTATTTCTCACCATTAGCTTCGATAAGATGTTGAAAACAGCCATTGAATTTTATGGTATATGCTTTCATGGGCGAGAGCTTTTGTTGTTTTCTTGGTGATCCGGCAAAATGTAAATATGTGTACATCAGACGCATTATGCTAACACAACCCACGTATATGCTTCTAGAATGATTGAACTACCAACAGTTACTTCCCTTTTACACCCATCTTGCATAATATATTAATTATTAGAAGAAAAGCAGACTGACGAGATTAGGGCCGGGGTGACGACTTTTGGTTCAATGAAAATAACTCTTAAATACATATTACCTGTCTCACCTGTTTATTATTATTGCAGATTGTAAACGGAAAGAAGAGATTAAAAATAAGAAAGGAAATCAAAGGCTGAGAAGGAAAAACTAAAACAGGAAAGAGCTATCAAAAAAAAGAAAGAAATTGGAGTCCGTGGTGGTATTGAAATTAAATGACAATTGAGTGACCTTGCCTTTTTCATTGTGTTTTTACAGCTTACAAAAGGCATATTTAGCTCATCCGTTTTCAACTTAGAATAATACTAAAATTAAATATTGACATTTATTAACGAACATGTCATAATTGTTTCACCTATTTCTGGCCAGATAGTATCCTTGCATGCCAATATTTATGTTATAATAAAAGATTTGTCGTTATGTTATTCTGTTCCATTTCTGTTTTTAATCCTAATTATGTGTGTCGTTGTTAACGTTGCTATTCATTTTCACGAATTTCGTAAAGGTTCCCGTATTTTGCGTTTTTCTTTCCAAATGTCCGTTTCCAAGGGAATTGGCTCAACTCGATCCATTGTACGGTTAACTTTCTTTTAGTTTTGCAATAAATGTGCAATTCTACCTATTCACAGCAAATGTCTGGCTCTAAATTATATATGTATATACACGGCGTCGAAGCGCTAAATTCTTGTTTCCTTTCTACATGTTTCTTACTACAGCTCCCAAAATCCTCTCCCTAACCCTCTTCAATAAAAATCAGTTCTCCCCAAATTAAGAAAGATCACGTGACAGCGATGTCCAGTCGATACCTTCGGATTCGCCCCCTAAATGCGAAACCAATAAGTCACGTGATCATATCATTTGTTAAATGCGTAATAAATGTCATATTAAGCAGATGTCAATAATAAACTAAAATTCATGCTAAATGTGAGACAAGGAATAAAGAACTTGTAACAATATTAAATTGAAATACATATATACAGTTAATAGACAACAGAGTAATATATTCTTTGCTACAGTCTTTAGATCTAAAATATTTTTCAAACTGCTTTAATTGTTAACTTCACTTTTTCACACGTAGATTTGTTTAAACTTTACATTTCAGTTACCGACACAATTTAACTCAATACTTCAAAATCGTCAAAATCGATTACATTAAAAGAAACATAAATGTTACACACTAACATTTATAAAAAAAATATGACTCACCAATGGTGCATAAGTGCGAACATGCAGTGTAGGATGAATTAAAACGGTAATTAGTCGAATATTACCAAAGCATGTATATAATATGTTTGTAATATTTAGTTTTTGATCAAATCTGCTGTCTGTGGTTAAGAAATTAGTTACTATGAAAACATGATATACTTGTTTCGTAATGAATTTCTTACAAATCTCGTCTAGTCCATTTATAACACTAACTCTTGAGGATCTTGGTATATTATTAACTTTGTCATTCAGATTGTATGTGTTTCTATTCAATTATAGAAATGTAACGTTTACATATATTACATTGAGAAACGAAGAAATGGGAATGTATGACTTACATGGACGTACGAGGTGTCTTGCTGTCACGAGTTTGATAAGATTATTCTTTCATGAGTGGTACTTTGATCACCACACATTATATATGATCTCCATTTAATTATACGTAACCTCGTGCTAAAGTAGACAGGCGTTGCACGTGCGGTGATCGAGACTAGAACTAAATGGGATGCCGAAAAAAAGGTGGAAAATGCAGACTATGTTGTCTTGGATAGCCATGTTTTTCTCGTGCGCCAGCGACTCCGAACGCGCAAATTTAGAAATCTTGGCTTCAGATATTGAAGTTCTCCGGCCATGTTTTGCTTCATGAACATGTTTATTTAAATCGAAATCAATACACAACAATAGATATTTACAATTCACACATTGCAATATCTATGAAAAGTGAAAATAAGATTTTATTTGATGACGTAGAAAACTTTGAACAGGTAAATTAATCCACAGGTAAATGTATTTATCAATTATCTGGCAATAGTTGGTTGTGCAGCTATACAATTCAGATTTACCTCATTTCCCCGTGCAGTCACGCAGTGTTAAAAGTAGTATCTACGTTATGAAAATAATACTTATTTTTACATACAACTTAGTAGCGTTTTCAATATATGTTTCTCTCCGAGACTATCAAGAACTGTTCATATGATGTTTAAGAGTCAAATTTGTTAATTGATAATACTACAAAAAGGGTTGCCATTCGTCTTTATTAAAGGAAAATTCACTCTGAACTTCTTCCGAAATACTATTTAACCAAAATGGAACGTACATGTTTGATGGTATTGATATTTGATAATTAAAATTAAATGTTACAGTATGCATTATGGTGGGTTTGTTTTACAAACTGCAAGAACTGACGACATTAGGAACATGGTGACGAGCTTAGGAACACACCCTTGACGACGTTTGGACCTGGTGGTCTTAAAGTCGTCAGCCGTTCACCTATGCTAAAAATACGCTCATCTTGGTATAAAAACATCATCTCACAAGCCTATTTTTGCTATCTTGATGTGTATGAAAGGTGTCTGTATGGTTTTAAAGTAGAGCTATAACCGCGGTAGTCTTGTGAGATCGTGCGCGTTGTGAAATATCGGGAAAAGTGACGACATTAAGGCCACGTACATTACTACGGATTTATAGAACAATGGATTTATGAATGAAGCACAAGTCCGATTCAACATCTGACAACGTTTTATTCAGGAATATTTGATTACTTATGAATATGCAATATCTATTCTATAACACCTGCTTAAATATGTATGTATGCATTTATTACATATAAATACAATATTTATAACACTCGGTGTTACGTGTTTGTATACATGTATTACATATGCACTATGTATAACACTTTATGTAACGTGCATGTATTACATATGCAATATAACGCTTGAGCTAACTTGTATGTGTACATTTATTACACATACACTATTTATAACACTTGATCTAAAGTGTATGTATCATGTGCATGATGACATCATTTTTATTTAAAGAGTGTATTCTCTACGGTTAAGAAAACAAAAGCAAAGTATTGTTGGTCTCATGGACGCCCGCCAAGCATTTGATCGTCTCTGGCACAATGGAATGCTCCTTAAATTGTTTGAGACCGAAATAGATGACAACATATTTTTAGCGCTTGCTAATATGTACCGTAATATGCAATGTTGTGTAAGAAACCAAGGTTGTATTTCAGACTGGTTTTATGTAAAACAAGGCACTAGACAAGGTGGTAAAAGTTCCCCAATTCTGTACCTTCTCTTCATAGATCAAAGAGTTAGAAAACAGTGGACTTGGTTTTTGTATGTATAACTTAAATGCAGGATCCCTTACTGTTGCTGATGATATGGTCCTCATATCATTATCTAAAAATGGGTTAAATAAGGTGTTTGATATGTGCTATAAGTTATATGCTATGAAATGGCGCTTTGATTACAATGTTAAAAAATGTGCAGTGATAGTATATAATGAAACACAGGCTGAATTTGATTGTAACACAGGCAGTGGACTCTTGGTGCTAACCAAATAATAAATGAAGTCCACTTGGTATTCGTATAGATAAATATATGGACTTAAACGCCTCTATTTATGAGTCCAATACAAAATTAAGAGGTACCTTTTTAAGCCTGATAAATAGCGGAATTCACCCGCATGGGCTCAATCCGTTAACATTCTTGAAAATCTACAACACAATCGTGTTATCAAAAGCGCTGTATGGCTGTGAACTGTGGAATTCGCTTTCTCCTTCCAATGTATTAGAATTGGAGAGTTCACACAGATTCTGTGTCAAATATTTCCAAAAGCTGCCTACATATACAAGCACTGATATAGCTTTAAATGCCCTTGGGATTTCGCCAATTGAAACCGTAATTGACTTTAAAAAAATACGATATTTTGGTCAATTGTGTAGATTATCAAATAAATACCTCACGAAGCAGATATTTATAAATAGGTTGATGAGTTTTTTGAATAATGACAACCAAGTGTTAGGTTATATTCCAGATATATACAGATTGCTTAAAAAATATAATATATTGTATTTACTAGAGAGTTTTGTAGGCTTAAACAATATAATATATTTTATTTACTAGAGAGTTTTGTAGCAACGTCGAATATTCCGTCAAAGTACTCATTGAAACACATTTTGAAAACTAAGGTGTGCGATCTGGAATCAAACCAAAGGCTCTCACGAGTAGGCCTTAAGTTAAATCAAATACCATGCTATTGTTTATTTAACAATTTGGCACCAAGAAATATAAAAAGATCGGTCAGGGAAAATAGCATTCAAGGAGGACGGTCGATCACAAAACACAGAAACAAATATGGAAACAGACAAACAAGAAGGCAAAAATAATAATAAAAGTAAACGACATCACAAACACAAAAGGGTTGACAATAGGGCTACCGCCTTGGAACGATCAGTGGCAAAGTAGGCCACTGGGGGGGGGGGGGGGGGGGTGTTAAACCGGTTCTAGGGTGCACCAAACCTCACACTTACCCTAGAAAAGACATTGTAAACAAAACTACATCCCATCCAAAGGAATACTCTAACAATAAAGTCCACATCCAGAGAAACTAACTAAAGATACACATACACAATATTAAACATCTCAGGATGTATCCAGAATTGTACTGAACAACCATAGTAGTTGCAGCTAAAGAGAAAACCAATCTAGGGTACGACCAGAAAACCCGAGGGACGAAAGCTCATGCACCCACCTCCCTTAGTTGGGGTTTCAGTAGGTACAATCATAGAGTCCCAAAAGGTAGTCCAGTCATCGCACAAGTGAAAAGTGAAGCCTAATGACTGACTGTAGAGGGGCCAATCACTAAACATGCAGTGCGCTGTAAAACCGAAGGGTTAATATATCCTTTTCTGACGAACTTCCTGATTAAATTTGTAAAGCGGTCAGGAAACCCGTCAGTCCCCTTTAGATAAGAATTGTATAGACCACATCTCCATAAAATGAGAGTTGTGATATGCCTAGTCGCAGAAGTGTTTTAAGGTTGGTGTTGTACTTTTCCTGCAGGCCCTCGTTGCGGCGGTAGACTTTAGAGAAAGATCTACGTAGTTTATGATAACGAAAACCCTGCTGAAGAAGTTTACTTGTAATAACTTGATTTCGATCATTGAAGTCTATAACATCATTACACGCTCTAGCAAATCGAATGAGCTGGGAGCTATACACCCGTATGAGGTAGCACGAGGTACATCTCCATCCAGGTGTGGATAGTTAACGATGTTAAAATTGAAATCATCTCTCTTATCAAAGATTTTAGTATGAATACAATCATTTGAAATCGAGAGATGAAGATCGAGAAATGCTGCTACTGTATCCGAACTGTTGGCTTTATTCAACGTGAGCTCTGGTGGATAAATGTAATTAACCATATGAGCAAAGAACGGATTATCAATATTGAGTATGTCGTCAAGATACCGAGAAGTATTATTAAAAGCATCAATAATTTCACCCTGGCTAGCAAGGTTAATAATAGCGTCAATCAGTGCTTAGTAAACGTAGCTTTGTCAATGATATGTAAGGTCAAGGTTAATAATAGAGTCAATCAGTGCTTAGTAAACGTAACTTTGTCAATGATATGTATGGGCAAGGTTAATAATAGAGTCAATCAGTGCTTAGTAAACGTAACTTTGTCAATGATATGCATGGTCAAGGTTAATAATAGAATCAATCAGTGATTAGTAAACGTAACTTTGTCAATGATATGTATGGTCAAGGTTAATAATAGAGTCAATCAGTGATTAGTAAACGTAACTTTGTCAACGATATGTATGATCAAGGATAATAATAGAGTCAATCAGTGCTTAATAAACGTAGCTTTGTCTACGATATATATGGTCAAGGTTAATAATAAAGTCAATCAGTGCTTAGTAAAGGTAGCTTTTTCAATGATATGTATGGTCAAGGTTAATAATAGAGTCAATCAGTGCTTAGTAACGTAACTTTGTCAATGATATGTATGGTCAAGGTTAATAATAGAGTCAATCAGTGCTTAGTAACGTAACTTTGTCAATGATATGTATGGTCAAGGTTAATAATAGAGTCAATCAGTGCTTAGTAAACGTAACTTTGTCAATGATATGTATGGTCAAGGTTAATAATAGAGTCAATCAGTGCTTAGTAAACGTAACTTTGTCAATGATATGTATGGTCAAGGTTAATAATAGAGTCAATCAGTGCTTATTAAACGTAGCGTTGTCAATGATATGTATGGTCAAGGTTAATAACAGAGTCAATCAGTGCTTCGTAAACGTAGCGTTGTCAATGATATGTATGGTCAAGGTTAATAATAGAGTCAATCAGTGTTTAGCAAACGTAGCGTTGTCAATGATATGTATGGTCAAGGTTAATAATAGAGTCAATCAGTGCTTAGTAAACGTAGATTTGTCAACGATAAGTAAGGTCAAGTTTAATAATAGAGTCAATCAGTGCTTAGTAAACGTAGCTTTGTCAACGATATGTATGGTCAAGGTTAATAATAGTGTCAATCAGTGCTTAGAAAACGTAGCTTTGTCAACGATATGTATGGTCAAGGTTAATAATAGAGTCAATCAGTGCTTAGTAAACGTAACTTTGTCAACGATATTTATGATCAAGGCTAATAATAGAGTCAATCAGTGCTTAGTAAACGTAACTTTGTCAATGATATGTATGGTCAAGGTTAATAATAGTGTCAATCAGTGCTTAGTAAACGTAACTTTGTCAATGATATGTATGGTCAAGGTTAATAATAGAGTCAATCAGTGCTTAGTAAACGTAACTTTGTCAATGATATGTATGGTCAAGGTTAATAATAGAGTCAATCAGTGCTTATTAAACGTAGCGTTGTCAATGATATGTATGGTCAAGGTTAATAACAGAGTCAATCAGTGCTTAGTAAACGTAGCGTTGTCAATGATATGTATGGTCAAGGTTAATAAAAGAGTCAATCAGTGTTTAGCAAACGTAGCGTTGTCAATGATATGTATGGTCAAGGTTAATAATAGAGTCAATCAGTGCTTAGTAAACGTAGATTTGTCAAAGATATGTAAGGTCAAGTTTAATAATAGAGTCAATCAGTGCTTAGTAAACGTAGCTTTGTCAACGATATGTATGGTCAAGGTTAATAATAGTGTCAATCAGTGCTTAGAAATCGTAGCTTTGTCAACGATATGTATGGTCAAGGTTAATAATAGAGTCAATCAGTGCTTAGTAAACGTAACTTTGTCAACGATATTTATGATCAAGGCTAATAATAGAGTCAATCAGTGCTTAGTAAACGTAGCTTTGTCAAGGATATGTATGGTCAAAATGATATATAGGATCCTATAGAAACCAAAGCGTCCGAACGCAATGGCATCGTAGGTCCGCACTGTACTGCAAACTAGGACTAGAAACTACAATGAAAGAGACAAAAAACAACAGAAAGGGTGGTGAAGACAGGGTTACCGACTTGGAACGGTCAGTAGGCAATAAGGCCTAATCCTCGCTATTATCCTGTCATCAACGCCCAAATAGATAAGACAGTGTAAACAAAACTACATCCCATCAAAAGGAATTCTCTAACAATAAAGTCCACATCCTGAGAAACTAACTAAAGAAACACATACAAAATAATAAACATCTCAGGATGTATCCAGAATCGTACTGAACAACCATAGTAGTTGCAGCTGAAGAGAAAATCAATCTAGGGTACGACCAGAAAACCCGAGGGACGATGCTCATGCACTCACCTCCCTTAGTTGGGGTTTCAGCAGGTACAATCATAGAGTCCCAAGAGGTAGTCCAGTCATCGCACAAGTGAAAAGTGAAGCGTAATGACTGACTGTAGAGGGGTCAATCACTAAACATGTAGTGCGCTGTAAAACCAAAGGGTTATATCCTTTTCTGACGAATTCCTGATTAAATTTGTAAAGCGGTCAGGAACCCCGTCAGACTCCTTTAACTTTCGAAGTTTATAGACCACATCTCCATAAAATGAGGGTTGTGATATGC
Organism: Cyrtodaria siliqua; assembly: GCA_037043455.1. Classification (NCBI taxonomy): domain Eukaryota; kingdom Metazoa; phylum Mollusca; class Bivalvia; order Adapedonta; family Hiatellidae; genus Cyrtodaria; species Cyrtodaria siliqua. The sequence goes on along the minus strand of JAWPHD010013450.1, from coordinate 20,331 downwards.
CTAGTCGCAGAAGTGTCTTAAGGTTGGTTTTGTATTTTTCCAGCAGGCCCTCGTTACGGCGGTAAAATTTAGAGAAAGATCCACGTAGTTTGTGATAACGAAAACCCTGCTGAAGAAGTTTACTTGTAATAACTTGATTTCGATCATTGAAGTATATAACATCATTACACGCTCTAGCAAATCGAAAGATCTGGGAGATATACACCCCGTATGAGGTAGCAAGAGGTACATCTCCATCCAGTTGTGGATAGTTAACGATGTTAAAATTTAAATCATCTCTCTTATCATAGATTTTAGTATGAATACAATCATTTGAAATCGAGAGATGAAGATCGAGAAATGCTGCTTCTGTATCCGAACTGTTGGCTTTATTCAACGTGAGCTCTGGTGGATAAATGTTAGTAACCATATGAGCAAAGAACGGATTATCAATATTGAGTATGTCATTAAGATACCGAGAAGTATTATTAAAGGCATCAATAATTTCACCCAGTCTAGCAGGTGACAAACTCAACATAAAATCTCTTTCATAACAGTACAAAAACAAATCTGCAACAAGTGGCGCACAGTTAGTACCCATAGGAATACCAACAACCTGGTGGTAAATAGTTTTACCGTATCTTATAAAGATGTTATCCAGAAGAAAAGATAAGGCTCTTTTGAGTAACGGTAGAGATGCTGATAATGGTAATGAACTACGAACATACAGGACTTATAAAAAGGAACTTAATATTGAATCTTATGTTATGGTAAATATGAGTAGAGACCAACGTCGCGATTTATCAAAGTTTGGATCATGTAATCTCCCATTAGCCACAGAATCTTGCCGTTATACCAAACCAAAAACGCCTTTAAATGACCGAATTTGTCAATACTGTAATACAATGTCTGTTGAAGATGAAACTAACTTTTTAATTGAATGTGATTTTTATAGCGACATCCGTTTTCATATTTTTAATTCTGCATATAACTTAGTTCAGTAGTTTTTAGATTTTAACCCCAATTATTATTATTTTTAATGAACGCAGATTCTTTGCAATTTGGTATAGCCAATTGCCTTCTTCAGATGCTACGCAGAAGAAAACATACACATATATAAACCGATATCTTCAGCTATATTCGTGCAATTGTGATAGAGATTATATCAATAATCTTCTTCAAAAGAACATTTTCGTAACTTGTATTATTTTTATTTATCTATATTTTATTATATTTTTTCTATAGTTACTTAGTCTTATCAATTGTGATTATCTATTTTATTCTTAATTGATGTATGATCGTTTTAAAAGTGAAAATTATGTGTACATAATATTGTCTCAGTGTCTCTTCAGTCGTGTATACGGCTGGATATAAAAACATTTAAATTGTACTGTGATGTATGTACATATGTAATTTTATATGACACTTTAATAAACAATAAAATTGTTTGTTAATTGTTGTGAAAACATTTGTCGAGGAGGCGAGAAAAATCAGGCACTTTTATTACCCGATATTTGCTCTGGCGGCAATAAATGATCAATTAAAATTAATAAAAGTGATGTTTAGCTAGGTTTACACAATGCATTGGGGCACTTAACATTTTTGTTATTGGTTTAACTTCTAGATGTGTTTTGTAAGTGTTCACGAATACATTAGACTGTTTATAAGTACAACTAGTCATATACGAAGAAACAAAGAATGCATTTGATATTTAAGAATAGTTGCAATCAAGAATTTATGGTCGATCGGTATGTACACTTTTAATTAAAAAATAAATAAATAAAGACAGAACTACAAATCGTGCAAATAGATGTGTACTATGTAGGGATACTTCTATATGGTCTAATTTGTGAGTCTACTTGTAAACCATTTCCACGATCAACTCTTAGTCCTTTCCCTTTTCTATCTACTTGTAAACCCTTTCCAGTTAAACCACTAATAAGAGATCCAATCAATGGAATTCCTAATGATGCAAGCAGTCCGATAAATTCCCCGTCTTGCTGTTGTTCCTTTGTTAGTTTAATAGGGCAACAACCTTCAGATTTTATTATCTTTTTTATTTGTGGTAGTGTTAACGTATTAGAGTCAAGTAGTGCTTGTTTTTTATCACTAGGCACAGTTACTATTCCTTTTCCAAATAGTTTGTCGATTCCAGTGCTTGCCAGACCACTAAGTGCTCCTGTTGCTAAAGGTCCTAATACTTTTGGAGCGAGTCCAGCATTTGTTGGTAATATTGTTTTAGTTAACAAACCAGCTAATGCACCTAAAAAGCCTCCATTTTTTGACTGAGATCTCATTTGTGATTTTGATATATTTATCTCTAATCCCCGTCCATTTAGGACTAGCTTACTTATGATTTAGCTTTGTTAATATTGTTAATCTGAGTAGCTGTCAGCAACAAAGGAAAATCCCCAGTTAGTTGGTTATTCTTTAGCCTGAGCGTTAATTCACTTTTGTTTGCATTTGCTTTTGCCAGACTTCGTTCCTGGCCATCTGTCAAATCTATACTTTAGGTAAGTCATACATATAATTAGTTAGATTAAACTAAAGCCGTCAGTCTATAGGATAAGCTTTAGCTTAGACTACCACCAAGTCATTTCCGACAGTATCAATAATTACATCTTCTTTATACAGAAACAGAGCATAAACTTTACAAGGAGCCCTCGGAGGTATATTTAGCTTATATCTCAAACTTAGTTGTTTTGGATCAATACTGACTTCATTTCCCTTGTAACTCAAATCGAAATATATCATTCCAAAAAGAGTTTTAAAATTACTCACGTTTAGTAAAGTTCTAGTGTTTTTATTATTTTGCCTGTATTAATAATTAATAACATCTCTGAATATTCTTATGATATTATCATAACTATATTCGGTTTCTGGATAATAAACTCAATTTCCAACTTCCAATCTAGCTGATTGTAAATAGCAATTAGTATTATCACCGTTTACCCTACACGTATCCAAAAGATGAGGATTTTGTGTTTGAGAAGAACTTTTGTCTGACCTTTGCAGATAAGCAAAAACATTGTTTGGACTTTTGACTCCCGCTGTTATCCTAAATACGGATTCAATCAGTTGAGAACTTCCGCTTTCTTGTATCATTTAACGACGATAAGTCCAACTTGTTGATGTCATATGATTTGACATTACTTAACTTAAACCATCTGAGTTAAATATCATTCTGGATATCCACAAAACTTATTTATTAATAACTACTCGACCATCATCAACACTTGATTTGAGAATTAGCACATTATTATCTGTCAGTTGCAAGCTAATTTGAATCTGACCAGGAGGAAGCATGTTTGTTTCCAAACCTTCAAAGAAGGAATACTTGTTTAATGGAATTATAGAGTCAATTTATTTATTAGTTGTGATTACAGCATGACGAGCAGTAAATCCTAGGTTATAACCAGCTTGATCATCTCGAGATTCTGCAACAATCGTATTGTCTAAATAAAAGGATTCGTTTGTTCGGTTGTCTTTGCATAATCGTCAGAAATTTCAAGCAAGGTTTTGACATTAACAAATCTGTGAAGATTATTTTAATCGTAAACTATTTTTCCATTTTGCTTTACTTGCATTTGATCAATCAGTGAAGCTGCATCGTTAATTAAAGCAATTCTGTCGGCATCTGCGAAAGCGGCTCCATTAGCAAGTTTGTTTACTTGAAAATTTATTTCAAAATATGCATTATACCAATCAAAGTAAGAACTTCTGTCATTTAGTGTAAACTGATAACCACTTTTCATTTGCCTGGTAGCATTTCCTGGTTGTGTTATAGGAGTATCTAACTGAATAGGTACATGTTCATATCTAGTATTATATTTAACATTTCGAAACATCTATGTATACTAGTAATTAGATTATTTTTATTTAATTAATCGTTTAATTCTCGCATGAATATTTTTGGTTCCTCTTCCGGATAGCAATCTGTTAATTTTTGCATTTACATCTTCTTCAGTTTCAACAACAACTTCATTTTTGTTATCAGCCTTTGTAAGTTCTTTTAAAATTATCTCACCTTTTGGTTTAGGTTTAATAAATGAAACTAGCTTATCAGCAGCCATTTTCCCTACATCATCTCCAAGTTTTTTAGAACCACTTTCTAAGATTTGTTTTCCAGCAGTTTCTAATGCCTTTTTACCTGCTGTTATTACAGACTCAATAAATATTTTTGATCCAACTTTTGAAAAAATGTCAAATATGCCAGCCCCAGTTAATATGTCAACTTGGGTGTAGGTTCCCGTCCTGGTGTCATAAACTTTTTTTGAACTTGCCATATAACTTATGTTACATTAATTCCTTTAAAACAAATCGAAATGATGTATGAACTCCATTAAGATTAATAATTTTACCACAGAAATCGGTTATGTAAATATTAATACTGTTAATGATCGTTTTGTTTACTTCACAGAACCCGAATTATCGGTTCATCTTCAAAAGGATATGATCTCGTAAAATCAGCTGTACTTATTTCATAAATGACATCCCCGTATGATCCATCAACAATATAATTACTTATCAAATCACAGCGGATATACAATGTATCGATAGAATTTGTTATGTTTGGTGTTACAGTTCCAAATTTAGTTTCTCTAATAACTGCATCTTTGTTAAACCCGATTAAGGTGTGAACGTTTGTCTCCCTTAAATCAAGCATACAGTTAGTATGAATGGTAACTAAACATTTAAAACTTGATAAATCAAACTCAGTTTTTATTGGGACAGGCGAGTCATCAGTTAAATGGTCGTTTACAGTCAATGTTTCTTTTATATAATTATCGATATCAGCATAACTGTAATTTCCATTTGTAAAACTAATAGTTTTCCAATCTATTCCATTGTGATACCTTATCACTTTGTTATTAAAATCTTCACTAATATTATCCCATGAGTAAGTCATGAAATTAATTTTATCGAGTCCAATGCCATATTGTTTGTTCTTGCCTAATATTAATGGTCTATCAAATACAGTTGTAAAATTACTCGGGGTATTTGAGCTATTAATTATTGAAGCTTTTTCTCATGATAATACAATTTTTTGTTCCATATAATATAGGATTGATATTTTTTTTTGCTAAAATTAATCGCCTTTGTAATACAGTTTAAAACTTGATTTTTAAAATTGAAAACTTGAGTAGCGCTACGTTTTATGCTTGGAGAGATGGTCCAATAACGAAATTTGAAAGATATAATTCAAATGTTTCTTTTAGTATTCGTTTGCCATTTTCTATTTTTGGTTGAACATGTGACTCTGCATGACCTGGATTAAACAATCTAAAATATTCTATATCAATGTCTGTATTTGTAATAGTATATGTAAGGTTAGCTTCAACTATATAGCGCCCGGTTTTACAATGGTCAAGCCTCCAAACACTTGTGTAACATATTCTCCAATAAATGGATTGGTTACAGAAGTACATGCCTCGAGAAAAGTACTACGTTTGGTTCTTTCAAGTGGTTTTTGTGTCGGGTATGATACATAATCAAGGTCATCTTTCATGATGTTCATCTATCGTATATTCAATAAGTAAAATCCGACTTAAATCTTCTACTTTCGCTTTCAACTCATCAATTATACCAAGAATTGCTGTGTGCCGACTATCAGACTTTTGATTAAACTGTTTTAATGAAGCTATTTCGCCATTAAAATCTTTGCTTCTTTCATCCTGGGCAGCTTTTAATTTCTTTGAAACATCATCAATAGCAGTCTCAAGTTTATCAGTGTCAACCAGTTTGCTCAAAGCAGTCTCCAGCGTCTTGCTGCCAGCTATTATCTTTTTGATGTCTTCAAACTCTTTGTTGATATCGGCAACGTTTGTGTTTGTCTGTGCATTTAATCTTATAATTTGAGTTATTTCAGAAGTAAAAGCAGTTCTCATTTGTTTTGAAGCATCAGCAATAACAGGTTCTAGTTCATTGTTATCAACCATTTGTTTATTGATTTCTCCAATCCGTGTATTAATATTTTGAACACCAGATCTTATTTGCTCGCTTAATTTCTTGTAGTTTTCACTATCTTCCAATCCATCTTCTTTCTTTTCTAGCTCTTTTAAAGCATCACCTAAACGTTTTATTTCATCTTTTAAACCGTTTTGAATTTCAATCATTTTCTCATGGTTTGTCTGTAAATACTTTTGTATTTGGCTTAGTTTGTCATCTCTTACTCTGTGTACAGTGCGGATCTACGATGCCATTGCGTTTGGGTGCTGTAATTTCTATAAGACCATATATTTCCTTTATGTCAATTTCATTTAAATATTCAACTTGATAACGATGTGTTTTTAATGGTAATATGTGCAGGATGTGTTAGCTATAGGGAAGTATTCAATGTGTTAACGCTTAATCTTTCCAGTTGTGTTAATGCGAATGTCCACTTTCTTGGTGTTTTACCACAACATTTCACTTGATACATGTGATACATGCATTGTAGTTTTGTTATTTTAGTTGTTGGTTATCAATTGACAATGGGCTGATATGGGCTTTCGTATGACCTGCCCTTCTTATCATATTGGTGAGTTCCCGTCAAATTAATACTTCGAAGCAGAGACATATATGTCCACATTTATCAGTATTAAAGTCCTTTTCCTCCAACCAACGGGCAACGTTTACAACAGATGATTACATATATATAACACGTGGCTATTTTGTAACTCCAAGGTCTATAGACACTCAATCACAAAACTTGAGCGTTGAATTAAGTTGCCAAGTCATAATTCAATTTACGCATATTTAGTCACTGTTATTTTAAGAGACCGTGAACAAATCTATATTTTTAATCGGCCCATATTCACTATTGTATAACCAGAACACCTGGATAGAGCTTTTGGTACATTTTTTTTAGTGTAATTTTGTCTTTATTTGGCGGGTTAGTTTCTTTAGAATATTGATGGCTGTGATACAACTGAGGTGTTTGTTCGTGAATGAATGATTCTTAAGAATTACACATTTCTATTATTATTACATATGGTCATTCGTTACCAGTTTGCCTATTTCTTGCATATTCATATTCAAATCACATGTCATCTTTCAGATTAATCTGTTGATCCTTGTTGCCGTATTAAGAGCGATGTTAAAAACAAAGTCCTTAAAGGAGAAGAAGAAAATGGAACAATTAAAGTAACGTACTTTACTGCATTATTTACTCTGACAACTATAGTCTGTCTTATAGTCATACTACACCATTTCATTTTCCATAGCCATACATTATAGCTCTAAGCTAAGTACTGTGTTCCCTAATATAAGAAGCTATATTTTTGCTTACTTGTTTTGAAAGATCTCTATCTTACAATCGTACACAAACCATACGTTGAGTCATACATTTGCTTTAATACAAAACAGAAAGATTTCTGTAAATGATTTAATGCTGTTGATTATTACAGAACTAGCGTACGTTCCTTGTGTGTTCTGATTACAGAACTAGAGTACGTTCCTTGTGTGTTCTGATTACAGAACTAGCGTACGTTCCTTGTGTGTTCTGATTACAGAACTAGCGTACGTTCCTTGTGTGTTCTGATTCCGTTGATGGGAGTGTCTTGGATACTTGGTATTTTATACATCAACGACGATTTCTACTGGATGCAGTATATATTTGCAATATGCAATGGTTTACAGGTCAGTCAATCTCTAACTTGTCTTAATTCGTTATACTGTTTATATTTGTTTTTATTTAAGTTTATGAGTTGTCTGAATAGTTAATTGCAATGCAATCCTTAAATAACAGTACTGATTCTAATCACATGAACAAGTTTAATCGACCCTGCATGTGAGCAGCCTGCAACAGGTACATGTTCCGACTCTATAATCCCTAGCACTATAGTAAGCTAAATACTTTAATGAGTTACCATATGTAATGTAATACCTATAATGTGATCTATTAATACTATTGAAATTAATATCACGCATTATTGCCTCTATTTTATAATGGAGCAAATCAGTTTTATTTTTACTTTAAACCCGCTTGCAATAGCATGTGGAGTTTTAAAATAAATCAGAATACCGCGTGTCCCTCTAAATTAAAGGGACAACGTCATTATAAACTAAACGAAGAGTTATACATGTAGAGTTATAAAAGTATGTAAGCACAATCATATTTTGTTAATGGCATCAATGCAGACATGTTACATAACAGTTCAACTACATAAAATTATGATTAATTCAGTTTACTCTACTAAACAGTCGACAATTTGGTTGTCGTGTGTTCTCAAATATGAACATTTTGAATGTAATGAAGCATTGCCATCCTACAAAACTATACCTATGAGAACCTGATTTGCCTATAATTATTATATTCTTTCTTTTCAGGGATTCTTTATATTTTTATTCCACTGCCTATTAAATGCTCAGGTTCGTATACATATATACATTAACAATACTGTATCCAAAATTAATACAATTGTTTGTGGGTTTTTTCAACTTATATGAAACTTTATTCAATAAAATGTATATCTGACTGTTGCCAATTATAAACCACAGACATATAAATAAACAGATAGGAATCTTCATATCTGAACCAATGAAATAGACAAAATATCACGTGGCACCTTAACTTTTCCTTCTATCTCCCCTCTCATTTATTCATTGATTTTGATGAGAATTGCATTCAAAAGATTCATAATAAATATCAAAATGGGATTAGTAATATATAGAGTCTGGTCTCAGCGAGTTGGCTTATTTAAACATCTCGGTGTTTAAATAACCAACGAGCTGAGACAGACTCTATATTTTTTGTAGCATGGTGTACTTAGTAACACTGTGACGTCATAGTGACCGTACTCTAAATTCCAATATCCGGTAGTTGTAGTACGGCATAGCCACGCCCCTTTAGTTACCCTAAATTAAACGATTAAATGCTCTGCATTCATCAAAGGAAATGTCACCGACCATGCTACAATAATACTTTTTTTTTAAGAAATTGTATAAATAAGCTGTTTAAATATAAAAATCTCATCATGTTTAGCTTTTCTCTTAAAATTCAGTTTGACATAGTAAAATTTCCGTCGAACTCCTTTTCTTGTTTAAAATGGTAGAGTAAGGAAAATTCTATCACAGAAGTAGAATTAAAATTTTGATGAGTTTTAGCATAAATATAACTGTTATCCATATAACTATTGTTGGGCAACATATTGTGAATTGTTCGTACTGCCCCACGTGAAATTCAGGTAAATTTCAGTGTCCAATCGGTTTGTTATTAGGTCTGTGCAATAACACAGAGGAATATGGAAAATTACCGCGTTTTCCTTTGCGTAATTGGAGAGAAATTGTTTATCAATTACGTTTGAATATATTCATTGTTTTATCTGCATCATGTAAATCAGCAGTAATAATCATGTATATATACACAGCATATGTTTTGGTTTGTCCAGGTCAAAAAAGCCATAAAAGCAAGACAACGAAGGAGATCGTCAATGACCTGGAAGTCTACAGTTGTAAACATTTTACAATACTTCTACTCTAACAACTGTAGTATAACGAACAGCGAATACACTTTACATATTGCCTCATAAATTTGACCAGTTATTGTATTATATTTGGTCTTTTTTTCAACCGATACTTCATACTCTAATTATTGTTAATTAATCTTAAACTAATGTTTATATTTGTTTGCTAAAGAAGTTCGCTAATTTTTACATGACTGTGTTTTGTTTAAATATATTGTGTCGGTGAATATTTATTTTTGTTATACCTTAGTTGACAATGTCCTTTTTTCCATGTGACATCACCAGTCATACGATTTTTAATAGCGACCGTTCAACAAATATTGAATGGCTTAAAACAGATTTTGAAAAATAATTCTTTGTTCAATGCGACGTCATCACTCAAAAAAATGTTCATAGCGACTGTTCAGAATAATATTGTCCGGCTAAAATGCATTATTTTGTTCAAGTTCTTTCTTTGTTCAATGTGACCTGATCATTAAACAAATGTTAATAGCAACCGTGTATAAAAGTACTGATTGGCTAAAAACATATTTTGCACGAGTTCTTCCTTTGCTCAATTTAACGTCGCATTTACGGTATAATAAAAACAAATATGACATTCGTGTAATGGCGCAATTTAAAATAGTCAACCTTTGAAAGATAATGACGTTATTTTTATACTGCTCACATTATACTACTCTCAATGACTATATTACGCAATGCTCTTCCGTGTATATACACTTACGATGATTTAATAATTAAATATTGTGTATACACGTATGATAATTTAATAATTAAATACTGTTTATACACGTACGATGATTTTATAATTAAAAACTGTGTATATAAGTCCGATGATTTAATAATTGAATATTGTGTATACACGTATGATGATTTAATAATTAAATACTGTGTATATACGTCCGATGATTTAATAATTAAATAATGAGTATATACGTTCGATGATTTAATAATTAAATACTGTGTATATACGTCCGATGATTTAATTATTAAATAATGAGTATATACGTTCGATGATTTAATAATTAAATACTGTGTATATACGTCCGATGATTTAATAATTATATATCGAGTATATACGTTCGATGATTTAATAATTAAAAACTGTGTATATACGTCCGATGATTTAATAATTAAATATTGTGTATACACGTATGATGATTTAATAATTAAATACTGTTTATACACGTACGATGATTTTATAATTAAAAACTGTGTATATACGTCCGATGATTTAATAATTAAATATTGTGTATACACGTATGATGATTTAATAATTAAATACTTTGTATATACGTCCGATGATTTAATAATTAAATAATGAGTATATACGTTCGATGATTTAATAATTAAATACTGTGTATATACGTTCGATGATTTAATAATTAAATAAAGAGTATATACGTTCGATGATTTAATAATTAAATACTGTGTATATACGTCCGATGATTTAATAATTAAATAATGAGTATATACGTTCGATGATTTAATAATTAAAAACTGTGTATAAACGTCCGATGATTTAATAATTAAATATTGTGTATACACGTATGATGATTTAATAATTAAATACTGTGTATATACGTACGATGATTTAATAATTAAATAATGAGTATATACGTTCGATGATTGAATAATTAAATACTGTGTATATACGTCCGATGATTTAATAAATAAATATTGTGTATACACGTATGATGATTTAATAATTAAATACTGTTTATACACGTACGATGATTTTATAATTAAAAACTGTGTATGATTAAAATAACGATCTTAGTGAATAGCTGATTAATAAAAAAAGATCATCTGCCTAAATCTATTAAAATATTGTATACATAAAATACGGTATATAATGCAATGCAATTAATTATTAATAAATTGTGTATTGCTTCATACATGCTTATGAAACATGCTTAATCCTATTTTCAATAAATGCGTCTACTAGAACTATCTTGTCATTATGCTATGTATATTAAATAGCTTATTGTAGCGTCACATATTTTATATATTTTCAAGAATCACTGCCAACCACAAACACGCACAGAAACTAACAACAACTACATCGATGAATAAAAAGCAAGATATAACATCACAAACACGAAAGGGTTTACAATAGGGTGACCGCCTTGGAACGGTCAAAGGCAAAACAAAAGGCCGCTGGGGGTTTAAACCAGGTTCTATGACTCACCAAACCTCATCCTTACCCTACCGTTATCCCAATAAAACGGGACAGTGAAAATAAAGATATCCCCGCCAGATTATATTCTCTTACAAACAAGGCAGCATTTTTACGCACTATAAGTGTAACACAAAAACTGCTATATTTATAGATTTATTTTGCTATTAAGTCATCTAAGTCATTTTGGAGTAACATGCTATAGCCTCTTGAGTGCTTGTAAGTAAGTAAATAAGTAAAGTAAGTAAATAGTATGTTATAAAGACATATGAATAATGTATACAATACAAACAGTACATTACAAAAGGACAATACTTTGCCCACTGCCTAATGGACCTATAAGTCACCCGTAATTACGTAGTAGTTATAATGTTGTAGTATGTACAATAGTATAATGGATGGGTTGTCATGATATAATTATAAGGTTAACAGCTTAAATATATATGAAGCGTGAGTGACCCTTAACTAAAACATGTATATGAAGAAATAAAACTAACAAATATGTATTATATGTGGCGAAAAAGATACTAACAAATATTTATTATCTGTTCTGAAATAGATTAAAATGGTTTCTCTTCAAAAACCAAATTGCATTTATGAGTAAACAACATGTTTTCTTAATCAATATGATTTAACGATATATTTTAATTAATATTTAATTTAGATATAAAACAAACAGCGCATGTATTGCAATTAATGTTACAGATAAATATACTGCTCACATGAACTACATCCGTATGTGTACATACATTACTTGAAACATTTCCAATTATTCCGGGATATTGTAGTTACCATATTTGCCAATAAACACGTAATATTATTTGAACCAAACAAAACGATAACCAGAAATACTGTTATAGTTCGTTGAATGAATCTGGGCAACCATCCATAGGAAATTAAATGACATAAAATAGGGGTTTACGTCACTTAAACACATATTTTATATTATATTGGGACAGCAACAACAGAAGGAGATGACATTGTGTTAAGTTCCCACCACTGAGATATGCCTCGAACATGAAGCAAAGAAGTATTCGGCTCTTAAGCGAATTGCTTTATCCACTGAGCTACGAGGGCACACCATCAGTAAGAGCCATGATAAATAGATAATATTATGTCAGTGCCTTTTACTATCAAGTTTATTAGGCGACGCTTAGAAAACGAATAATGGCGAGGTTCTATTTATCATATAGATTATCCACATTCTCAGAATGTTAGGCTTATCGAGAAAACCGCCATGATGTTGTTTTTTGTTTGTTTTATGACGTCAGGCAACGTTACGTGCATGACGTCAGATAGCGTTACGTACAATAAACGCCGAGAGATTCCGCATTGATTTGCTGTATTGGTCAACTTGCCTAATAAAGCAAAATGTATTAGGTCACCTCTTTATTAGGCAGAAAAGTGCATATCTGCATGATAAAGTGCCATTCGCAAATAAGATGTTCACTGTCATAAAAATAGAGTATGCGTGTGTTTTAAGAGAAATCAAGGGCAATTAAACACATATGTAGCTCCATGCACATGTGTTACTACACTTATGTACCCACGTGTGTTACTACACATATGTAACAAACATATGTAGCCACATGTGTTACTACACATATGTAACACATATATGTAGCCACATGTGTTACAGCAAATGCTTTCGAAACACTATAATTTTAACAAATTATATTCATTGAATGGTTTTCATTGCCATGTTCATGACACAATTAACTATTTACTCTTGCAAAGTAATAGATATACGATAATAAATATTTCATATATTACTCTGATAAGAGTGTATAAACACGACATTACTGTTTGTGTCACAAACGTTCTCTTTAACAAACGTATTTCTGTACAGTTGGTTGAAACACTATTAGATTATAATTGTTCTTTGTGTAGTTGTTGTCTGTTCTATATAATAATATGAATCCACACACTGTCAGGGAATCTAAATAGTTTATTAAAATACTCAATGCTGATTGGTTATTGAGTGTGTGTTTTTAAAATTCCTATCAATACCTTTGACGTCACGGCCTTTAACTCTACTAAGTATTGCACACACAAGAAATATAAAACAACAGGAAAACCAACTTATAACACCCATGTAACTTGGCCTTATTGTTATGTTGATTATGTGGTGTAGTTGTAGTGTTACTTGAGGTCAACACATCGTAGATGGTACTAAGAAGGGCAAATTTCCTACTAGATGACGTGCATACTTGTTTGAAGTGGTCCAAATCCAATGACCACACCATGGAACCACCGAAACCCTCTTCTCTGACCCATACGGCCTAACGTAAAAACAATTGTGTATTGGTTAATATACTATAATACTAATACAGGATAGTGTTACTCTCTGGGATCTTTGTACAACAGTTGTACTGAAATGATGAGCCGCTGAACAGTTTAATTGTATGGAGTAATGCTTATTTGAGAAACACGTATAAAATGGAAGGTGTATTTTTCTATATCCGTTCCATTTACTTGATTGTGCCCTAATTTAGACTTGTTTAATGGTACGACTAATAAAGAAAAAAGTAATTTCAGTTCTTAAACCATTTCATCGATACAGTTTAGATCATTTCCGACAAGTGTGTTGTATCGGAAATGTTAAAACTGAAATATTAATTTAAGGTTATCAAACAGAAAGGACATGGCCGGTTAAATCCAAATTATTAATTTTACTACTTTTATGTCGGATATCATTCACATGTTGTTTTTTAAAAGATAAATGATTAAGTAATTACGTTTAATTACCTTTTCATAAATACTCTGTACATTTTCGTATCCGACCCACAGATTGCCATTGACGAAGTATCCCAGAACTCTCCAGCTTCTGTCTCTTGCATTCTACATATCTGTAATCGGTATTGTATTAATGTTTATAAGAAAATTTAATTTTTTTGCTAAAGCTTCATCTTTGTATCAGAGATTTAGATAGTTTTATAAATCGTTACAAGCACGGTAAAAATACTCGAATTTCAAAAAAGATGATATACATAAGCAACTGCTATGTTAATAATTTGAGAAAAAGTATTGTTGACCAAATTTATATGTTTATACATGCATTGTTATAATCGTCAATCTCTACCAGTGTCGTCATGTGACCCTGTCAATGTCTTAGAAAGTAGTCTGCAATTATGTCATAATTTGGCCCATGACCATAGCTAAAATATCAAAATGACGAACAGAAATCAACACCGTGACCTGACACTATTATGATACGAGGGTTCTGCTGATTGAGTGGTAAACGGTCGAAAGAAACATCGCTTATTTTGGAATTGTGTATGTATTCGTGTTTATACTTTAATTGGAGGTATACACATTGAACAGGGAACAGCATTCAATAATGACACTCAACCACAAACACACATAGAAACAAAGAACAAATATAAAGATGAAGAAAGGCGAAATAAGACATTACAAACACAAAAGGGTTGACAATAGGTCTACCGCCTTGGAACGGTCAGTGACAAAAAAGGCCGCTAGGGGGTTAAACCCGGTTCTAGGGTGCACCAAACCTCACACTTACCCTACCTTCAACCCAATAAAACGGGACAGTGTAAATAAAGAAATCCCCGCCATAAACTATTCTCTAAACAACAAGGTAGCATTAATAGGCAATATAAGTAAAACACAAAGATGCTCGTGTATATATAAATACAAAAATACAATAGCCTAGAAAGCAATAAGGAAGGTACTCAATGACTTGACAGAAGCCAGAACAACAAGAGAATAAACCATTAAGGGCACGACAAGACAAGACTGCAGACAAACATCAAACGTCATCGTCCTTTTGGCGGTGGAGTCATCATAGGGTCAACAGCCTTTCCAGTCAGCGCACAAATAGGAAAGTATAGTGGCGTACTGTAAATGGGTCCACCACCCAGCATGCAGTGCGTTGCAAGTTGATAAAGTCATAACCTCTTCTGATAAACCTTTTAACAATACATACTGATAAAGGTGATCCTTTGGGAGCAACAAGCACAATTAAGAGAATAAAGCAGCAGAGTCGGTTTCATTGAGTCTGTTCATTAGAAGTTATGAAAAAAGCAACACCTCTCACGCACCCCTAGCACCGGCGTAAGCGGTTTTCTACTTCAAAGTCACATATATTGATCCCATTGGTCCCAAAGGACCAGTAAAATTAACATTACTGATTCGTAGCACGGGGAGACATTTTACAGCCGCCACACTGCACTAAACGAAAGCTAGTGTGAATGTTAATAAATACTGATAAAGGTGATCCTTTGGGAGCAACAAACACAATTAAGAGAATAAAGCAGCAGACTCGGTTTTATTGAGTCTGTTCATTAGAAGTTATGAAAAAAGCAACACCTCTCACGCACCCCTAGCACCGGCTTAAGCGGTATTCTACTTCAAAGCCACTTATATTGGGCTCGTTTCTCCCAAAGGACCAGTAAAAATAACACTGATTCGTAGAACGGGGAGACTTTTTACAGCCGCCACACTGCACTAAACGAACGCTAGTGTGAATACGTTTGTTAATAAGTTTAACAAAGATAGTATGAAAGTGTTCATGTAAGTTGTTTAGAGTATGGGATATTATAAAGTGCTGATAAGCAAAGACGCTATACTATAACCATATGGGTAACGTCATGGTGGTTTGCATTTTGTATGTTTTAACGGCGGAGTGATATGCCGAAGTATTCTGAGCAAAATTAACTTTTTATTCACTAAATTATCACATTACACATAATAAATAATAAAAGTTGGATTCAAGGACCACAGTCAACCAAAAGCACGCATAGAAATAAACAATTTTAAAAATGGCTAAAAAAGACGACAATAAAACACAAACATAAAAGGCTAGACAATATGGCTACCGCCTTTGAACGGTCAGTGCCGTGATAAAAAGGGCCGCTCTGGGGAGGGGTTTTTAACCAGGTGTTATAGTGCACCAAACCTCACGCCGGTTTACAAACAATGCAGCATTAATAGGCAATATAAATGTAACATATAAGCCGAGTCAGAACAAAATGAGTGTCACCAATAGTTTTTCTTTTCTATTGTTTTACAGTATTCTTCTAATTTGCAAGTGAATGCTAGGAACGACAACTCTGCGTAGAGATTGTATAAACGTACTATTATTGCAATAGTACGTGTAATATCTTTATCGAGCAGTTTTCAAATCACATAATTATAAATAGTAGGTACAGTATTTACAAACTTCACACACACGTATACAAGTATATAAAAGTCGATCAGGAAATGTAGCGTTGAAGGACCACAGTCAAGCAAGCACACGCATAGAACCATGTATAAAAAATAATATATGACATCAACGACATAAAATAGTGGACAATAAGGCTACCACAATGGAACGGTCATTAGCAAAAAAATAGGCCGCTGGGGGTTTAAACAAGGTTCTAGGATGCACCAAATCTCACTCTGACCACTAGTCCTATTACCCAATTATAAGATATTTAGTGCAGTCTGGCGGAGTTCTTTTAATAGTTTTAATAAAAACAGCAGCATATGTAAGTAGTACCTTTTTAAATCATCCATTAAATGAATGCTGCTTTCCTTGTCCGATATTTGCATCTTTCTTTACAGTATACTAATATAATTAGATCTGACATTCATGACTGATAACACGATATTATTAAAAAGGACCATATATAGTTTGCTTAAGATGTATACACTATTCAAAAATGGTGTTACCCTCATGTATATAATGCTATATATGTGTACATGGTTATTCATCTAGCTGTCAAGTTGTTTCTATTAATAGCACACACATAACTAACTGATTCTAGTAGTTTCTAAATTATTGTTTCTATCGTGTGATACGTCATATGACTCATTCAAGGTCATTGAATTATTCTAGAAATTCTACCACCTTCTATGAGGCATCGTAAAATTATGACAGTTAACGTTATTTACAAAAAGCTTTATCTTACTGGTACATTCTGAATGTTCTATGACATTCTATGATAGCATAAATACAGCCTTTTGGGGTTGTTGTTCGGTTTTAGAATTCATTATTTGAATTAAGTTAAAATTCATTCTAACGTGAAAGTATTGGATGCTATGAATTAAAAATATATTGTGAGCGGATAACATGATAACAAGTATTGTGCTCATCTATAATTTAATAAAAGTGACAGTGGAATATTTGGACATTTGGACTATTGTGAATTAATAAACCAGGAAAGACTTAAAGGGAAATTTGTTTAAAGGGACACTTGCCAATATTATTGCGACTTTTTTCGTATATCTGATTTTAAAGAAATACTGGATTCATTTTATGTATTTTCTGTAAGTGAATATTTTTGATTGTAGTATTGAATAGATGTGTTGATTATATTTTTTAAAAAATAGTTGTTTCTGATTTCACTTCCTTTCTTGTTACATTTTATATGTAACAATAAACAGACACGAAGGAAATGTATGTGCTCTACGTTATTATTCTACACAAAATATGTAATACTTGCATACTGATCGTTTATGATTTTCCGTATACGTAGTCGTTTATGGTTTATGTAACACCTTCGATGTCCAATACTTTCTGTTTCTTTGACGTCAAAATAAATCTTTGAAATATACTTAAGGAAAAAAATGTTTTTTGGGTCAGTATGTATGAAGTGTTATTTTTTCGAGTAATCTTTTGTTAATTTTCCAGGGATCGAAACTCTTCACCGATTCCTATACCATAGTTCATTTTGAAAAATATTCTTAAGTAAAGCATAATTATACAGATGCACGTGAAGTACGGGTCGTGGCATATGTACTCGGTAACACATGTCAATGTCTTATTTTGTCGCACGACATCATTTATCAAGAATCCAGCGTGTTTTTTTTAAATTTAGTTACGTTTTCTTTATACCACGTTTACTACGCCGTCAGATAGCCGTTGAATCGAATTTCGCAGCTTATTGTGTCTGTCCATCTTGGCGTGCATAAATGCACTATAACAAGACAATTTCAACGTATAAGAGAGACTGTATTGACCAACAACCATCCTAAACAAGAACGTCCATGTGTTACGTGTCACGTCAAGATGATTTCGTTTCAATCACCTACGTCAGCGCTTCCGCACCCCGTAAAAAACGCTGTGAAACAGTCGTATATGCTGCCCGCGTTATACATATATGACGTAAAGCTTGGTTTCACTTATGAACGTTTGTCTGACACTCAGATTCAAAAAAACCTAGCGGAATATTAATAAAAGACCTAAATACTGTGTACTGAAATAAAATTATAGTTTTTAGTTAAATGCACGAAGATACTTGATGCTCGCCAAGATAGTTCGTTATCCATACCGAGTTGCGCTTCATTTTTCCTTTAGTATATATATAACTAGCCAAACAGCCAAAAAGAAAAAAATCAGAAAAAAAAACCTTTGCACGGTAGTGGACTTATCCAGGAATGTCTCACCTCATAATAAGCCATGAACCCATTTTCTCCGGTATATGTCCCCGCCTGGCCGGGACCTGTAGCCGCTGCCCCTACACTAAAGTTGCTTTGATTAGCCAAAGTAAACGTCCGCCCATACAAAGCCATCCCGATGATCACTTTCTGCTTTGGTGCTACTTGACTCACCCAGTAGTTTGCTGCCCATTGCTGAGATAACGTGCAAAACGTGTCAAAATGGACGAGGAAGGACTGTTATAATGAATGGCATGGACATGACAAACACACAACGTTTAAGCGCGATTTAATAGGTCAACATATGTATACAAATTGTCCTACATAAATATAATAGCAGAACATTAAAATGAATAATAGGTTTCAATCAAAGTAATTAATCGACAGGATGGCTTGGAACCGTTATAGACTTAAGACATTGAAAACAATGTATTCTTATTCCAACATTTAAATCAATGACTGATTTTGAGTGAGGGTTTTAGATCTCATTATTACCTACAATAGTATGTGAGTGTCAAAACATTAATATAAATAAGAAACCCATGCCGTTTGTTCCAATGATTGTGATAATTGACAATGACAACAGGGGGTAGTGTTAGACAGTTGTTACTCTGATATAAACTTGTTTTAAGTAATTGTAATACCTACCATATTAAGCTGCCTGGCAGCACCTGTTTCAGACGTTCTTGGATACAGTGGTGAGTTCATCCCAGTGAACTGCTCGTGTCCTCTATGCAAGTCGTACGTCTTCAGATTGATGAAATCTAGGTATCTATTGAAACCAGTTTAATTAAATTGTATTAATTACTGCCTGATTCGAATTTCGTATCTAGCAGTAGTCATGCACCACTAGATAAGTATTTATAAGTAATATTTATAGCATACTTTTTCGAGTATATACAATTTATACTGCTTCTCGAGGGCCGCAGGCCCGAGAGTGCAGTATAAATCGCATACGAGAAAAGTATGCTATAAATGTTTTGTACCTTAGAAATTGCCGGTAATTGACATTTTGATTGACAGATTGTGTGTAAACTTACAACTATGCGCGTGTACAATGGAGTAGGCCATGGTATAACTGCCGAATCTGTCATTTGTAGCACGGCTGAAATATACCGGCATTTATAGCACGGCTTAGGTTCAGATCTTCAGGTTTATGAAAAATATATCATAAGCAAGAACAAAGGAAAGCCATTACAGCTATGGTACAAGTAAATATTATACAATCGCAAACACAGTATGTAGTTTATTTTATATTAAATCAAATGAAACCCTTGATTTTAGTAAATCTCGCACTTACAATTCGATTTTTCGCTTTATTGTTCCAAGCGAAGCCCTATTGTC
>JAWPHD010013449.1:0-68260 GCA_037043455.1 Cyrtodaria siliqua | reverse complement strand
GATATACGGTCTGGACAAGCATTTTCTATGACAGGTCACAGGTCAAGGTCACAATGACCTTATTTTGTTACGCGACACACCGCTATCCCAAGATGTATTCACATACCAAGTTTGGTATCTCTAAGTGTTATAGTATTGAAAAAAAACGGTCCGGACAAGCATTTTCTATGACAGGTCACAGGTCAAGGTCACAATGATCTTATTTTGGTACGCGACACACCGCTATCCCAAGATGTATTCACATACCAAGTTTGGTATCTCTAAGTGTTATTGAAAAAACGGTCCGGACAAGCATTTTCTATGACACAGGTCAAGGTCACTGACAGAGACCTTATTTTGGTACGCGACACACCACTATCCCAAGATGTATCCACATACCAAGTTTGGTATCTCAGTCTTATAGTATTGAAAATATGGCCCGGACAGGCATTTCGAAAGGACGGAAGGACAGGGTGCAAACCTAGTCACCCCCGAGACCGGTGGGGGACTAAAAACTGCATTTTTTGCTAATTCAGGGGCCATAACTCTGGTGTTACTGGTCCGATCTGGCCCTTTATCGAACTTGTCCGAGATCTTATGGTCATGTGCAAGTTTGGTTAAGATTGCTCAAGAAATGTGGCCTCTATCGTAAAAACAAGATAAAAAAATGTATTTTGGCTAATTCAAGGTGTTAATAGTCTGATCTGGCCCATTATCGAACTCTTCCGAGATCTTATGGTCATACACATTCTATGCAAGATTGGTTAAGATTGCTCAAGAATTGTGGCCTCTATCGTGTAAACAAGCTAAAAGTTGATGACAGACGAAGAGTGGTCACAATAGCTCTCTCGAGTTAAAAAATATTGAAAAATCATGGAACTGCAAGAGCTAGGTCTAATATTTTGCATGTAGCTTTAAAACTTATGCCAATTTGTTCAAAAGTAACCCACGAGTCTAATACCCCAGAGCTCGTGTTATACGTAGACTTTCTTCGGGAGAAAAATAAAACCACCTTTGAAATTAGATGGCAGGGAGTTCTCTTAATTTGCATGTAGCATAAGCTTATGGTCCTCTACCAAGTTTATTTTAGATGGTGACCCTAAGGTCAAGTCTGGTGCCGTCCAGAGGGGCACAGTTTTACACGAGTTCTATTGAGTATTTTTTTTTTATAAGAGCGCCCCTGGGCATTTTGCATAGCACCCGGGCTCTACTAATAGGGGAAATTAAGGGTGTATTCCTGTTGTTTAATAGCATCTATACCTCAAAATGAACACTGAAAAATGTTCAGCTTATAAACATGATGAATATCTTATACCGATCATGAATGAGTTTTTAGCTCAGCTGATCAAAGATCAGCAGAGCTTATGCCGTGGTGCGGCGTCCGTCCTGATTTTTTTTTTTGTGGCAACTACACCTCTTAAACTACTTGACGGATTTTCATGAAACTTCGCAAGAATATTACTCTTGATGTCTAGTTGATCCTAGCAAAAATTCAGGTCGGCCAGAAATTCAAGATGGCCACCATGGCTAAAAATAGATTTTAAAAATGCGATTTAGTGGCGACTACTTCTCAAAAACTGAAAGTGATATTGCATGGCCGCCAGTGGCCATCTTTGTTTACACAGAGTTCTATAGGAAAAAACTTGTGGCGACTACTTCTCAGAAACTACTTGATGGAATTTCATGGAACTTGACAGGAATGTTGCTCTTGACGTCTAGTTGATCCTAGCAAACTTTCAGGGAATTTCAAGACGGCCGCCACTCTTAAAACAGATTTTAAAAATGCGACTTTGTGGTGACTACTTATTAAAGATCGTAAAGATATTAAATTGGAACCTTTACCAAAATGACTAGTGCGACATGTAACCAAGATTAATTTTGATTCGACGTCACATGGCCGCCAACGGCCATCTGATATGGGACTTTTTCTAAAATGATCAGCATGACATGATGTTGGTCCTTGTTGAAAATTATTTTGATTCAACATTAAACATGACTGCTGCGCCATCTTTTTTTACATAGTTATATAGTAAAGACTTGTAGCGACTACTCCTCTGAAACTACTTGACAGATTTTCATGAAACTTCACAGGAATGCTAATCTAGCTATCAAAAACCTATCAGTAGAGCTATTTTTCTCGGCATAAAGGCGAGGGTACTTTTGAAATGAAAGCATTGCGACTTGTATTCAATGCGATTGATATATCACATTCAATTTTATGTTTTGCTTGTTTTCCAGTATAACGGGCTACATCTATTTAGTGGACTGCTCTTTCTTTGAATTAAAACCATTCCATTTATGTGACAAAGGGGTGTTTTGGGGAAAATGACTGATCAGCAGCTGGACATTGTTAACCCTAACCTGGGTTTACAATGGACGCAAAGGCTATTATAGTCGTGCTTAGTGGGTTAAGAATAAAAAAATGCAAACCCCCATTTGCTTTGGTTTATCAAATATAGCTTCTGCAAAGTCGAGCAGCTGCAGTGCTCATGTTGTTATGTATTATTTCAACGGCTGACACTTCATCGCAATATATTACAAATTCAAGGTAGAATGTATGCATTTGATAACTTTTAATTTTATATTTTTTAAAAGTTAATAAATTCAAAGTTTTCACTACTGTCTGTTTTTTCTATTTATTCCCATTTTCCCCATCTCGAGAGCAGCCTTTGTAGCTCAGTGGATAACCCCCTTAGCTACAGACCTGCCCTGCTCAGTGGATTAGCCCCTTAGCTACAGACCTGCCCTGCGTGGGTTCGCTGCCTGGCAGAGGCATGTCTGAAGGGAAACCTACTCCTTCATCTCAACTCTCATTGAGCGTGCAGTCTGTGCAATCTCATTAAAATCATATTCTAACTAGAAATTGTTATTGTCCATGGGACAAAAACGTATGGCTCCCCCACTAGCCCGAACAGGCATAATTGACGACTCTAGGTTCAACCGTCCTCTATTGATCTGAGATCGTTTTGATATTCAATATCCCTGTGACTGTATCTACTATCTGTATCAGTAAGGCCACATAAAAATATGTGTGGTTCCTATTGTTTTAAGGGGCCGACGATAAAACATTTTATGCATAAATAAAAAATAAAATAAAAAAAATAAATAAAAACATATTTACAAAAAACAATCAATAGGGGTCATCTACTGGTCATGACAAACCATCCTTCCAAGTTTGAGGACCCTAGGTCCAACCATTCTCTAGTTATTGATCGGACATCGTTTTCATAGTCAATGTCACCGCAACCTTGACCTTTGACCTAGTGACCCCAAAATCAATAGGTGTCATCTACTTGTCATGACCAACCATCCTTCCAAGTTTGAGGACCCTAGGTCCAACCATTCTCTAGTTATTGATCGGACATCGTTTTCATAGTCAATGTCACCGCAACCTTGACCTTTGACCTACTGACCCCAAAATCAATAGGGGTCATCTACTTGTCATGACCAACCATCCTTCCAAGTTTGAGGACCCTAGGTCCAACCATTCTCTAGTTATTGATCGGACATCGTTTTGATAGTCAATGTCACCGCAACCTTGACCTTTGACCTAGTGACCCCAAAATCAATAGGGGTCATCTACTTGTCATGACCAACCATTCTTCCAAGTTTGAGGACCCTAGGTCCAACCATTCTCTAGTTATTGATCGGACATCGTTTGTGACACAGACCTACAGACAGACAGAGAAACAGACAGACAGAAAGCACAAAATCAATATAGCTCCCCTACCACACTTTGTGTGGGGGAGCCATAAATACGCTTTGATACTCTTCACTATTGGTAGCAAAGAGTATCGTAGCTTGATAAAAGGTCTTGTTTTAATGAGATTGCAGTCTATGCGGTATAAAACCCGCATTTCATTTCACCGTCTAATTGTTAGAATAGCAAGTTACCATGTTTGAAATCGTAATGTTGTCTATGTATATTGCATAACTTCTTGCTAGGATGCAGGTGCGTCCTATAATTCAAAATAGACATGTGTCACATATAAATAAGGAAATTGTCTTTTGGACATTAATTTCAGAATTTTTTACTATTCCAAGGGGCATAACTCTGGAATTGCTCAGGCCAAGGAACCGATTATAAAACTTGGCCGAGACATTTGCCCATTATATAACTTGACCAAGTTCGGAGAAGACTGGATAACAATTGCCCATATTTAGAGTCCGGACTATTTTGAAACCTAGACGCCGGCCATAACTTCGTCACAAATTACTGAACTGAAACGCATAACGGATATGCACAACTCGTCACCATATCGATGCTTCCTACCAGGTTTCATCAAAACCCAACAAGCGGTTTAGAAGGAGCAGCAATTTTAAACTTAAAATGTCAAAGGCCCATAACTCCGTCAAAAATCATCAAACCGGAAAACAAAGGCGATATGCACAACTAGGCATCATACTGATACTTCCTACAAAGTCTCGTTGATAGGCATCATACTGATACTTCCTACAAAGTCTCGTTGAAATCCAACCAGCAGTTCAGGAGGGGTAGCGGCGACAACAAATTTAAAGTTTACATTTCAAAGGGCCACAACTTCATCAAAAATCATTGAACCAGAACACAAACGTGACATGGACAACTAGGCATCATAACGATGCCTCCTGCCAACTTCCATCAAAATCCAACACACGGTTTAAGAGCAGTAGTGGCGACAAAAAATTTAAAGTGAACATTTCAAAGGGACATAACTCCGTCAAAAACCATCGAACCGGAACACAAACTAGATATGCACAACCAGACATTATACCAATGCTTCCTGTCAAGTTTTGGCAAAGTCCAAGTTAGGAGGAGTAGAGGTGACATCAAATTTAAAGTGAAAATGTACAAGGAATATGCACAACCAGACACCAACGAGCGGTTAGGAGCAGCAGCGACGACAATTTAAACTTAAAAGGTCCAAGCGCCACAACTCCGTCAAAAAACATCGAACCGAACACAAACGTGACATGCACAACTAGCCATAATACCAATGCTGCCTGTAAATTTTCAGCGAAATTCAACAAGTGGTTTAGGAGGAGTAGTGGCAACAATATTTGTGACAGACAGACAGACACAGCAAAAACAATATGTCTCCTCCACTTCATGGGCGAGAGACAATAATAAGCAAGAACATATGTATTTATCAACTTTTATTTCCCAATGTATAAATAACAAGAGGTCAATGACCTTGAAGCTCTACTCATAGGTTTTGATAGCTAGATCAGCATTCCCGTGAAGTTTCATGAAAATCTGTCCTGTAGTTTCAGAGGAGTAGTCGCTAAAAGTTTTTACTATATAACTATGTAAACAAAAAGATGGCTGCTGGCAGCCATGTTTGATGTTAAATCAAAATAATGTTCAACAAGGACCAATATCATGTCATGCTGATCATTTCAGAAAAAGTCCCATATCAATATCACTTACAGTTTTCAAGAAGTAGTTGCTACAAATTTGTTTTTTAAAAATCTGTTTTTAGCCATGGCGACCATCTTGAATTTCCGGGCGACCTGAAATTTTGCTAGGATCAAGTAGACATCAAGAGCAACATTTCTGTTAAGTTTCATAAAATCCTTCAAGTAGTTTCAGAGGAGTAGTCGCTACAAGTTTTTAGCTCTACTGATCAAAGATCAGCAGAGCTTATGCCATGGTGCGGTGTCCGTCGTCCGTATGTAAACTTCTTTTTGTAGCGACTACTACTCTAAAACTAACCGATGGATTTTCATGAAACTTTACAGAAATGTTGCCCATGAAGTCTAGTTGATCCTAGCAAAAATACATGTTGATGTGAAAACCAAGATGGCCACCAAAGCTAAATATAGATTTTTAAAAAACAAGTTTGTAGCGACTACTTCTTAAAAATTATAAGTGATATTGATATGGGACTTTTTCTAAAATGGTCAGCATGACATGACATTGGTCCTTGCCAAAAAAAGTTTTGAATTGAGGTTAAAGATGGCTGCAGCTTCCAGCTTTGTTTACATAGTGTTCTAAAGTAAATACTAATAGCGACTACTCCTCTAAAACTACTAGACGGATGTTCATGAAACTTCACAGGAAGTTCCTGAAAACTGTAAGTGACATTGATATGGGAGTTTTTCTAAAATGATCAGCATGACATGATGTTGGTCCTTGTCGAAAATCGTATTGATTCGACGTGAAACATGGCTGCCAGCGGCCATCTAGTGTTATATAGTAAATATAGTGTTATATAGTAAATACGGATGTTCATGAAACTACACAGGAATGTTGCTCTCTATGTCTTAAATTTCAGTTCAGCCAGAAATTCAAGTTGCCACCACGGCTAAAAAATAGATTTTTAAAAAACCAAGTTTGTAGCGACTACTTCTTGAAACCTATGTGTTATTGATATGGGACTTTTTCTAAAATGATCAGCATGACATGATGTTGGTCCTTGTTGAAAATAATTTTGGATTCGACATTAAGCATGGCTGCCGCGGCCATCTTTGTTTACATAGAGATCATCATAAAGTTTCACTGAAATCAGTGCAAGGGTTTAAGAGAACTAGTCCGGACATTTTTTTTATGTATAAGGGGGACATAACTGTGCCAAAAATCATTTGACCGGAACTCGGCAAATATATGCGTAACTAGGCTTGATACTGATCATCCCTACTAAGTTCCGCTGAAATCCAGACATGAGTTCAGAAGAACTAGTCTGGACAAAATTAGTATATTAAAACTTTCCCAAAAATCATTCTACCAGAACATGTGCTACTACGTTCGGTAATGATCATTCTTGCGAAGTTTCGTTCAAATCTGGCCAAGGGTTCAGGAGAATAGTCTGGACAATGTTTGTGTATTAAAACCTTTAAAGGGCCATAACTCCGCCAAAAATCATTCAACCGGAACACAGCGATGATATGCGCAAATAGGCTTGGTACTGACTGTCCTTGTCGAGTTGTTGAAATCTAACCAGGGGTTCAGGAGAACTAGTCCGGACAAAGTTTCTGTATAAGGGGCCATAACTGCGCAAAATATCATTCAACCGGAACACGGTGATGATATGCGCAACTAGGCATGCTACTGATCATTCCTGCAAAGTTTCATTGAAATCCAGCCAGAAGTTGAGGAGAACTAGTCCGGACAAAGTTTGTGACACACAGACAACACAGCACAAAAACAGAATAGTTCAATATTGAGGAACATGATTTCCTCACAGACTTAATCTTCATGCATGCTTGAACCATGATTAAAACACTTTTTCAGCACCAATTCCCAACCACTTTTTTGTTGTCTCATATGCCAGGAAGAGCGCTCCCGTGGCCGGGAATGTACGTAAGACTGTTGGTCCTAGACCTTTATACAAGGCCAGGATGCCTGCAATTAGACAAGACATTTAATTTATTCAATAATATAGACCTACACAAAATACAGTATACAATATAATTATACAATATATACTGAACAAAAAAAGAAACTTTTTTTTTTTGTTGGGATTTCCATAGGCCAATTTTTGAGGGCGTATAAATCTTAAACAGCGTTTTAATAAAAGAATGTTGGATGTTTGTAAGCACACTTAAGTGAGTACTAAATATCCCATTAAACAGTTTCAAATTTGCCAAGCAATAATCTTTTATGGATAATATGGAAATATTAAAGGGAGGTAATTTGATGATTGTTGATAATCAAAAGCTGCCACCTACACAATCTGTGTTATGTTTTTTTGTGATTTTTATGGTAAGGAACTTCTAGAGAATATTGTCTCGAACAAATTTCGGTAATTTTCATAGATTTAATTTCTTTTTTGTGGCCAAAATGCGCGTTTTAAGAAAAAGGGGGCTTACTCCAGTGTACTGAACTTTTCAAAAACATCTTTGGACTATTGTTGGCGGTCTAAATATTCTTAAAACATCATTAATTTGTTCCTGTTGTGCTGTCTAGACAGCATTTTTTTGTTCAGTATACATGTCATGTAGGGTGACATTTGCACATTTACATTGACATGGTAAAGATACTGAGTTTGAAACTTTCTCACCTCCCATCTCTCACCGATGCGTGTTCGAATCACACTTGGAGCATGACTTTTAAGTGAGAAAGTGATTCTTATGGATGGTGGGGGGTATACAGTACTGGTTCAACCCAGGAATAAGTGGGTGGTCTGCCTCCACCACTAAAATCGACTGCCATACATAGCTTAGCCTAGAATGTGCTGAAAAATGCTGTTGAACACCAAACAAAGATAATTATGATGTTAATATAAAACAATCAGGCTTTTCAAAAAAAAAAATGTTTCCATTTAAGTGTTCTTTATATCAGAAGAGTTTTAAAATTACTTTTGTCAGTTACAGTCACACTTTATAGAAAAAATATTTTAATGTTTACCCTACTTTTCAAACCAATCAGATGGCTCAGAATTTCACATACTGTCTGCATTTATTCATGAAGAATTTACTACCATAGCTCTTCATGGTTTAGAACGTGACCTATATAGAGACTATCGATAAATCTACCATAATCACTAAGCCTATGAAGAGCAATCTTCACCATTAAGAAACCGCGGTCGGTCGCTATACTCCCTCTCTTGTCAGTTTCTTAATGGTGAAGATTTCTCTTCATAGCCTCCTGTATTAAGTGATCCATTTCCTAGTTGAAATTATTAATGTTTCAAGTTAATGGCCAGTTATGAGCTTGGCAGGCTGCAGGTTAAAGCTTTTGCAGGCCTAACACTGTCAAAATGTATCTCAGATTTATTAGACATGTGTAATGACATTCCTTGTGGTAAGATGAAGATGAGTGGGAAGTTTCATGAACATAAGTCAAATACTTCTCAAGTTATGGCCAAAGTTAGGTTGAAGCGGACAAAACGATCCTTAAGTATCTGCCATGCTAAGCAGGCGACACAATAAAAGTTACGAAACTGACAAATTGAATGCAGTTGATGACTTTTCTTTATTTTTTTGCTTACATGTTGAAGTGGCATTTTGTGTGCTGTATTTTGCATACCTTCATCATTTGACAATGCATATTTGCTCAACCAACAATTCATCGATGTCTGTCTTTTTGATTCAATCATGTCAAATGCACCCGTATCAATATTTCAAATGGTACAATCAGGTTTTTAAGTGCCCTCAAGCAAAAAAAGAGAGGATGAAGTAGGGCTCCAATTCCAAAAATGTAGGGAAAATCAGGGATGTTCATTGCATAAAAAAAAGTAGGGGTAAAGTAGGTATTTATATACCTGTTTCCACAAAATTAGCTTCCATGACATGTACTCACATGCCAGGAATGTCTGCTGTAGCATGTTTTCACCTGCATTCTTCAGCAGAAATTGTCAACCTCTTAAGAACTTGTAACAAGTAAAGGTGGCAATACTTCTGAGTAAAAATAGAACCTCACCATAAAAACAGCGCCTGCAGACATCATGGCATTGAAGAGCACACCAGCTTTCCAGATATCTTCAAGATTCTGTGGTTAATTATCATTGAATACTTTTATTCCCCATCGTTTCATTCTTCTGATTTTCAAAAAGTAGGGATAATAGGGCTATTTTGAAGAAATATAGGGGAAAATAGGGCTGAAATATAGGGGAAAATAGGGCTGAAATATAGGGGAAAATAGGGCTGAAATTAAAGAAGTAGGAAAAGAAGAAACGATACGGCCCACTTTAAAGCCTGTACAATTGGCATTTTAGTTAGATTAATCCAACTTTAGGCCTTGTGAAACTTGGTCAGTAGTTTTTGAGGGAGCGTCTTAATTTCGTCTCTTCCTGTCCACAAACCCCAATTAGAACTACCACTGAAGGTGATGAATACCCCGCTTAAATTCTAAGTAAAACAAAGGGCCATAGTTCTGTAATAAATTAGGCAATCAGCACTGGGTGATGTACACGGACATAAGGTCATCAGTTGTTATGTGTATATGAAGTTTGGAAACAAACAATTCAAAACTGTTTGAGGAATAATGTAATGTTTGGACCCATAAGGTTATGGCATAGAATGGTTTTAACAAAAACATCAGAGATATTGTTTATACTCTTTAATACCACGACAATCACTGACTCAATCCTAATGCAAGTAATAACAAGAGAAACGTCTGTTGACGTTAAAGCCGAGTTTTCCACAATGTCATTTAAATTAGTGTATGCAAGATGTTCAAGATGTTCACAACAGATTTTAGTTTCTTTTCAACATACAGTTTTTGTGATACACCTTTTTTCAAGTTACTGACAAACTGGACGTAAACTTAAAGCAAATTCTAAGTAAAGAAATGTGACTAATTATAAAACTATTCAAAGAGGATAGTTCTGAAAATATTTTGATACTGTTTTTCTGTTTTTAGTAACAGTGACCTTAACCCCCAATGACCTCAAATGAAATCCCAAGCTTACTTTTCGTATAAGCTACCTATCCAGCAAGTTTCAGGCTAATATATCATTCCTAACTGTTATTGAGTGGGAAACCATTTTTATATTTTTAGTAACAGTGACCTTGACCTTGAACAGGTTACCCAGTGACACCAAATGCAATCACAAGCTTGCTTTTGATATAAACTACCTATCTGGAACGTTGTATGCCAATATCTCATTCCTAACTGAAATTATTGAACGGAAACCATTTTCTATTTTTAGTACCAACCGTCTTCACACTAACCCACTAGCCCGAAGCCCAGGGAAAATATATGATTTTTTGTGAGTATATATGAATTTGAGCTAGAGACACAAAAATTTAATTCAAAGACTGTACCAGAGACCTTGACCTTGAATCCAGCGACCCCCAAGTGCAATCCCAAGATTCCTTTTCATATAAGCTACGTATCCATAAAGTTTCATGCCAATATTTCATTCCTAACTGAAGTTATAGAACGGACCATTTTTTTCTATTTTTAGTAACAGTGACCTTGACCCCAGTGACCCCGAATGCTTTGTATGGTGTATATGACGGTAATTTTTTTGTGGTAAAGGCAGACCGCCCATTTTTCCTGGGTAGAACCAGTACTGTACACATCCCGTCATCCGTAAGAATCGACCCCAAATGCATTCCCAAGCTTGCCTTCTAAATAAACTACCTATCCAGAAAGTTTCATGCGAATACCTCATCCTAACTGAAGTTATTGAATGGAAACCGTTTTTCTATTTTTAGTAACAGTGACCTTGACCTTGATCCCAAATGCAATCCCAAAGCTTCCTCTTCATATAAGCTACATATCCAAAAAGTTTCATGCCAATATCTAATTCCTAACTGAAATTATTGAACGGAAACCATTTTTCTATTTTCAGTAACACTGACCTTGACTTTGACCCCAGTAACCCCAAATGCAACCCCAAGCTTTCTCTTCATATAAGCTACCTATCCAGAAAGTTTCAAACCAATATCTCATTCCTAACTAAAGTTATTGAGCGGAAACAAAACCTACAACTATCACTGAAGGTGATGAAATCCCCTGGCTTAAATTTTTTTTAAGTCAAATAAAGGGCCATAATTCTATAATAAATTAAGCAATCAACAATGGGTGATGCAGAGCGACATAAGGTCATTGTTATGTTTATATGAAGTTTGGGAACAACCCATTCAAAAGTATTTGAGGAATTTCAAGTAATGAAAATGTGGTACGCGATGGGACACGGGACAAAAGTGTTACGTAATGGGACGGAACGCGACAGGACGTTACGGACAACATGATTCCTATATACCTCCCACTTCACTTTGTGAAAGCG
Source organism: Cyrtodaria siliqua (assembly GCA_037043455.1). Lineage (NCBI taxonomy): Eukaryota > Metazoa > Mollusca > Bivalvia > Adapedonta > Hiatellidae > Cyrtodaria > Cyrtodaria siliqua. Next base: position 56,621 of record JAWPHD010013449.1, on the reverse strand, counting down.
AGGGTATAATTAAAGCCATTCTATGCCATAACCAATGGATAGTTCCCACATTCAGATCTATTGTTCCTGGGTCAAGTTTTCACAAACATTGGCCATGTGATCTATTGTATTTCAGAGTTGTTTTTGGGACAACACATGCTTTTGGTACAGATGTAAATATCGACTGAATGTTCAACTGGCTCAAATCTCTTGTGGATATAAGCTTGATTGACAGATCAGAACTATGTATATATATATACGCCATCAAACCAACCGACATACCTTCTTCCTTGTATATTTGTGAGATTACGGCTCTAAATGTGGGCTCTAGTGTGCCATGAGTGCTAGCCACTTGTACACGAGATTTCACCACATCCGCTGGGAATATGGCCACCCATAGGGCAACACCACCAACACCACCAGATATAACTGTTCTTATGGACCCTGACAAGATAAAAGTGTATACATATATAAATAATGTCAATATACCATTAATTATATACAGTCAAACCTGGTTTAAGAGACCGCTCAGGGGAAGACCAAAAGTGGTCGCTTATTACAGGTTCTAACTTTGTTTGATGAAATATATAGTTAAAATATTTACATGTACTTTGTATATACTGTACACGTTTTTTTGTGAAGACTGATAATTAACATAAATGAGAAATAAATAGTAAAGCTATATATTATGAAGTAAACCCTTTATAAAAAATCATTAATTTAATCGAATTCACGCTTATTTCCGTTTTCTCTATCCGACAATCTAACTGTAACAAACATTAATTTTCCACATCTATATCTAGTTTGTTTCAAGTCATATCCAACCTGTTTAATTACTGACATCATTCAAGACTTCAGACATGTCGCTAATCCTTTGGTTATATCAATTATAATCAATTAATCGGTTACTGTATAGAATTTACCTATTTCATCTTTGCTTTTACCAACTGGTGTCAGCCACTGTCGTGTAAGCTCGTACCCTCCAAAAAAGAAAACATAACCAGGGATTTCCCTCATAAATGTCGCTGTCAGACCTTTATAGAGGCCCCTAATTCCTTCCAGCTGTAAAATTTCTTTGGTCAACCCAAATGGACCCCTGAAATGTTAAACAGGCTTCAATACAACATCATGCAATGGAAACAATTATTTTTAAGTGACACAAAGCAAATTATATGGTGAAGGTAGGGTAAACATAAAAAATAATTTTATATGAACAAACAGCGAGTTGCAAATGTTTACATTTTCACACATGCATGTTTTCTACCAAATCTTGCTTAACTGCAAAATGCGTCCCTGCTTTAGGGTCTTTACATAAACTAGAAGGGTGTTCCATAGAACTTGGGTTAAAGTGTTATGACAAGGGGCATAACTCTGCCAAAATAAAAGTTGGAGCTATTTGACATGAACTACATTCCTTAAGGTAAAAATGAAGAAGTGTGTTAAGCTTGATGAACATAGGTCAAATACTTTTCAAGTTATGGCCAAGGTTAGACGATGGACAAGGTGATTCCTATGTGTCTGCCATGCTACGCAGGCAACACAAAAAGCCAATAAATTGTGGAGTGTACATCAAGGTCATTCCCACTTTCAGTAAGAACATGTTCCTGTCATGTTTATGTGTGCATGAAATTGAACACTGTAAGGTTGTGTCTATGCAAGAAACCTCTTACCTTCTAAATTACGAGTATGAAAAATAGGTCAAGGTTATTCATGCTGACCTACTAATGGTAGAAATGTGTTGCTGTCATTTAGATGTAAGTTTTATGAAATTTGAAAGCTGGCTTTTGGTATCGAAGAAAACAACTTGGGGCGTGTTGAATGGGGGAACATAGCTATGTGTATGAGCGCCCTAGAGGGGGGAGGAGGGAGCCCATGCTCCAATATGGGTGAAGTATGAATAAGATGCATAATGCTATAAGAAATCCTAAACCAAAATTATAGATATATACAACAGCTTAATACATGCAAACCTATATCTGCCTTTATTGCACATTTTATGAGCATTCACAATTTGGGTTCCATGGGAGCCAAGAATTTGCAGAAGACAAAATTATGCAACCCTTTACAACATACTATAAGGAAACCAATTCCAAAATTTAGTTGAGCTAGGACAAGAAATGTAAGAGATATATACCTGTAAACACAGCTTACATGCAAAATCAGAATTTGGGTTCCATGGGAGCCCAGGGGTTACTGGAACCAAAATTATTTAAGCAACCCTTAAGATAATGCTATAAGGAAGCTCATGGCCAAATTTGGTTATGCTAGGGTAAGAAATGTAAGAAACATAGACATGTGTAAGCTCACGCAAACATTGATGTGGGACGCCGTGATTACATAAGCTCTCTTATTCTTCGAATAGTCGAGCTAAAAATAAGTATTTAACTCATATAATGACTCATATAATGACAGTCTTCGAAATAGTTTTTTTTAAGCACTTGCCCCTTCGGGCAGACAACATAGAATTCCAACTTGCCCGAATCCATTTTAACTTGCCCGAAAAAAAACCAATAAAAATGACTAAAAAACTTGATTTCTTATTGTATCTTTATTCTCTATATGAAAATAACAGAGAAAAAAATTTCTTGAAGAATTTTCTTTGTTTCGTTTACAGGGTCCGACAAATCTTTAAAATCTGTGGTAGCCCACTGGGATACCAGAAACTGAACTTGGTAGCCCGGCATGCGCGCGCGGCGGACTCTAGGCGACTCAACATTTTTCACATTTGTGAACTGTTATTGAACATGTTTGTATGTAAATGGATTTACTAATAAAATTATTTCTATAATATATGACTTTTGACTTTGTTGTTTTACCAATATAAAAATAAAACAAATTTCCTTTTAAGTAATTTAGAGGCATTTTTAAGATCCAAATCTAGGCTTTAAGGGTTTAACTAAATTTTAAAAAGATTATTTTAAATCATGTGGGTGCTAAAGCAGAATTATTATAAAATGCCTCTTAATCATTGAAATGAAATGGATAACGTTTTATATTTTTTGATGATAGTCATTTGTACTTAAAAGTCGTCATCAACGTGTAAAAAAAATCGACAATAAAATCTACAGTCCAGGTTACATTTTTTCTTACATTTTTACGCTAGCGTTAATAAACAATAAAGTTGTGCTTTTATATACGAAATAAACAAGTGCTAATATACATAGGCTAACGTTGATGACTACACGCGCAAACAAATGCATGTACATTGTACCGGGCAAATACTCAAAGGAACGGCCAGGTGATGTGATGACGTAGCGTGTACTGAGTTCATAAACTACACATGTTTGTGTTACATGAACATAACACAAGCACGTTCAAAACATTTGTAAACGCGATGTTTTTAATATGGTGGTCAACACTAATTGATAAGCGTACGTGTTTTTGAATTATTAACAAACTTTTTGCATCAAAAATCAAATTAAGAAAGCGCGTGACATCTTGATAAAAATGTATTTTCGATATCCCACAGATTTCTTCTATTTATAGGAATTATGCAAAAATATTTAAATTTTCCTTGGTTGTTGAGATATTCAAGTTCAAAGTTCACTTATAAACAACTTTTCCCGATATTTTTTGTTATTGTTTACCAGGGCCTTCAGTTCAGGAAACATAATTTCTTATAATGAGTATGGTGCCCCGATGCAGCTTTTTTAAAATAGCGCCGTTCAGGATTGTTATTCGCTTTTTGATTCTGTTGGATATAATTATTGACGAAGTTTGGTAAAATATAACCGAGAATCCCCATAATCGCGATGGATACGAAATACCATTGCCGCGGTGGAATAAAATTGCCGCGATGAGTGGGAATTGTCGTAATCTGCGTGGTACCATATGTATTATCATTTGATTTTTGACTTCTTTAATTGTCTTAGTCAATCGCCAGGTTTCTATTGCATGCAATTTGCAAACTAATTTGCACCTCAGGAAAAGGAGACACAATCTTCTCCCATAATGCCCCATGGCCATCCAATCAAATGTTTTCCAGCCATGTCCGAGTGAATAAATTATTGATGCAACATCGTTATTATCCAATCAAAGTGTACCCTAGTATTAAAACAACTAACGAATATTAATGAGCTATGCATGTGTCAATCGATCTGGTCCGATCACCCGTGGTGTCTAAACACCTTGTTAATTGGTGTTATTATCGACGCGTGGTGGTGTAATCTTATCTAATTAGCTGGGAACACAGGATTTTATGATATGGATTAGAGCTAAAATCTGATTTTTTGCCGGGCTACTTCAAAAGAAAATTTGCAGTAGCCCGCCGGACGCGAGATATTGATGTATTTTCGATTTAAATTTCCGAATTTGATCATTTTCGACCATTTTTTTCACTTGCCTGATCGGGCAGACAGGTTATAATTCTAACTTGTCCGCCGGGATTTTTACTTGTCCCGGGCTTCGGGCAAGTGGGTTATTTCGAAGACTGTAATGACCTTCAGTGTGACCTTGACCTTTATATTTTATTATGGTCATGTCGATGTTGTCATCATCAGTATATATTGGAAGTTTGATAAAGAAATACCAAGAAATGAGAAAGGTATAGCCGTTAAGTTTTCGTGACGGACGGACTGACAACAAAGCAGGGCAAGAATATTTTTTTTCTGAATTACTCGTCCTACGCAATATTTCAATGGCCAAATTGATAAATTGTTAAAGAATTTATCTGAATTTCTGCTCGACCTGCATCAATAAGCACTTGTCATAGCGAGCGGACGAGTGGAATTTGCATGCCCTGCAAAGTGATCCCTATGTACTGCATTTTTCTTCGAAAAGGCAACACAAAATTTGAATGACCTTTATCTACTTTTCGCACTTTATTTACATTCAAAAGAAGGCAAGTATTGAACATGTTTGCAGCTACATGACAGCAGTATATTCCAATCAAATGAAGGACAGAATGAATGACCTAGACCTACTTTTCACACTTTTTTATAAATTACATTAAGCGTAAATTTTAAACGTCAGTGTGACCTTGACCTTAAACCTACTGGCCCCAAAAGCAATAGGGCTTCTCCTTTCACCTAGGTAAATGTATCTATGAAGTTTTAGGAGTGTAGGTGTTACGGTTTTGAAGTTAGTATGTCAAAGGTGACCTTGACCTACTGGCCCAATGTGATAGGGTTCCTCCTCTCACCTAGGGCAATGTACCTATGAAGTTTTATGAGTGTAGTTGTTATGGTTTTTAAGTTATTGTGCGGAATGCATATTTCCATATAAGGTCACTGTGACCTTGACCGTTGATCTACTGGCCCCAAAAACAATAGGGTTCCTCCTCTCAACTAGGGCAATGTACTTATGAAGGTTTATGAGTTTAGGTGTTATGGTTTTGAAGTAATTGTGTGGAATGCATCTATATAAGGTCACTGTGACTGTGACCTACTGGCCCCAAAAGAAATTGGGTTCCTGTTTTCAACAAGGGCAATGAACCTATGAAGTTTCAAGAGTGTAGATGTTATGGTTTTGAAGTTACCATGCGGAATTCATATTTGCATATAAGGTCAGTGACCTTGACCTTTGAACCCAAAAGCAATAGGGTTCCTGCTTTCAACAAGGGAGATGAACCTTCAAAACTTCATGAGTGTAGGTGTTGTGGTTTTGAAGTTATCAGGTAGAATGCATATATATATATTTCCATATAAGGTGATGGTGACCATGACCCTTGACCTAGCTACTGACCCCAAACAAGGGAGATGCTTTCAAAAACACTCATGAAGTTTTGAAGGTTCATCTCCCTTTTTGAAAGCATCTCCCTTGTTTGGGGTCAGTAGCTAGGTCAAGGGTCATGGTCACCATCACCTTATATGGAAATATATATATATGCATTCTACCTGATAACTTCAAAACCACAACACCTACACAAGGGTCATGGTCACCATCACCTTATATGGAAATATATATATATGCATTCTACCTGATAACTTCAAAACCACAACACCTACACTGTAGGTGTTGTGGTTTTGAAGTTATCAGGTAGAATGCATATATATATATTTCCATATAAGGTGATGGTGACCAGGAAGGGTCATGGTCACCATCACCTTATATGGAAATATATATATATGCATTCTACCTGATAACTTCAAAACCACAACACCGTAGGTGTTGTGGTTTTGAAGTTATCAGGTAGAATGCATATATATATATTTCCATATAAGTGATGGTGACCATGACCCTTGACCTAGCTACTGACCCCAAACACACTAGGATTTCTCCACTCACCATTGTAAATATATGTATAAAGTTTTAAAAGTGTAGGTGTTTCAATTTTGATGTTATCAATAGGAATGCATTTTTCTATATAAGGTGACAATGACCTTGACCTTTGACCCCAAAGATAAACGGATTCGTCCTTTCACCTAGGGCAATGTACAATGAAGTTTTATGAGTGTAGACAGGGATGGAAACTAACTTTTAAAGCTTGGTTGCCCAAACGGGCAACCATCTTCTGGATTTTGGTTGCCCAGCTGAAAATTTATGAGCCCAGATTTTCTGTATTTTTCTTTTCGACACACTAACAAACACATTAACAAACATGATTTTAACAAATTTAATCTCTTTCATTAAAACACAAAAGACGCTTGAAAACTGCACACTCATCAATGTCAGACTCATAATCAGAATTTTGAAGACCTTGCGCAATGCAATATTGACATTGCATACCGCTCGCCAGTGTATTAGGCAGAAATTGATGAACTGGGTGTGCAAATATGCAAACAGGGTGTGCAAATAATTTGCTAACACACGTTACGCGCCACTTTGCGACAAGTGGGTGTCCCTTGGGTAATTTATTTTCACAGATAAAGGTGAAAACGGTGCATATTTTAGATCATCTTTCTTCTATAATAACAACACTATTGAGAAAGTAAGAGTTTGGAAGTGTTGTTTAGCAAAAATTACCCCACCCACTCCTCCAAATATTGGCCGCGATTTTTCAAAAACGGACTTGCAAAAGACGACTGCACGGTTGGCTGGCTAATACACTGCCACTCGCCGTATTTTGTAACCAAGGCCTGTTCTCTGTCCATCCCGACTGAAATTCAAGTTTACGTTTAGATTTATCGTACTCTTGATTGTACTTTCTTTTTTCACATAGATTGGGGCCTTGACTTGGGTGATCAACGTTCTCTAAGTATCGCCACATTGTTATCGCGCATTGTTATTGTCACGACACGGGCGCAGCCATATTGTAAAGAAAAATACGTAACGAGCGATTTCATTGGCTGCTGATCGATAACTGGTTGTATGATGCAATTTCATTGGCTTCGGTCAAAAAATGCGAGACGGGTAAACGCATTGACGAATAATGCCGAGGAAATCGACTTAAGCTTGTCGAAAAAGCTAGTCGCCCTTGCGGACTAACGACTTATGAAATCTACTCGCCCAGCTTGAAATTTAGTCGTCCCGGGCGAACGGGCAACCGTTAGTTTCCATCCCTGTGTAGGTGTCACGGTTTTGAAGTCATTGTGCAGGAGGCATAATTACATATTTTCAATGTGCCCTTGAACTTCAACCTACTGGCCCCAAAAGCAATAGAGTTCTTCCTCTCACCTAGGGCAATGTATCTATGACGTTTCAGGAGTGTAGGTTAAAGGTTTCAAAGTTATCGTCAGGAATGCGTATTTCTTCTATATAAGGTCATGGTGACCTTGACCTTCAACCTCAAAAACAATAGGATCATTCTCTCTCTCTAAGGGCAATGCACCTATGAAGTTTCATGAGTGTAGGTGTTATGGTTTTGAAGTTATCATCCAGAATGCATTTATATAAGGTCACGGTGACCTTGACCTTTGACCCCAAAAACAATAAGGATCCTCCCCTCACCTAGGGCAATGTACCATTAGTGTAAGTGCTATGGTTTTGAAGTTATCATCCGGAATACTTTTTTCTACATAAGGTCACAATGACCTTGACCTACTGACCCCAAAGCAATAGGAATCCTTCTCTCACTTAGGGAAATGTACCTATCAAGTTTCATGAGTGTAGGTGAAGTTATCATCCGAAATGTGGTTTTCTATGACCTTTGACCTACTGACCCAAAACAATAGGGATCCTCCTCTCATATTGGGCAATTTATATATGAAGTTTCATGAGTGTAGGAGCTATAGTTTCGAAGTTATCATCCGGAATGCATTTTTCTATATAAGGTCACGGTTAACCTTTGACCTACTGACCAAAAAAACAATAGGGATCCTCCTCTCGTCTAGGGCAATGTACCTATGAAGTTTCATAGTGTAGGTGTTATGGTTTTGAAGTTATCATCCGGAATGCATTTATATAAGATCACGGTGATCTTGACCCAAAAAACAATAGGGATCCTCCTCTCACCTAGTGCAATGTACCAGGGAGTAAGTATATGGGGAGGAAAATTAGGGTTCATAAACACTCTAGTTTATCGATTTATGTTGTCGCACTAGAACGCCACCATTTACTATTTTATCGATACAGGTAAATCGATCGTAAGTGCGTTACATGTGAAAAGTTAAAATTTCAGCCAACATCTCAAATTAGGCAGTTTTTAAGGCTTTCTGTTATAATCAACATCACGAAATTACCTTCTTGACAAAGATAAATATGTCTACTATTCACTTTTTGGTATTATTAATGCCTAATATAACCCATACTTCGTATCCCGTTGGCAATAGCTCCACACCAATTTTAATTTTAAAAATTAAAAAATTTCAGCTGGTATCTTAAAAGTCACATTTTCATCACCACTTCTTAGGCTTTGTCTTATAATCACCACCTTGAAATTACCTTCTTGACAAAGATAAATATGTCTACTATTCACTTTTTGTTATTATTAATGCCTAAATAACCCGTAGTCTCGTATCTCGTTTGCAATAGCTATACACTGTCACCATTTTTTATTTGGTGCAGAGTGGCGCAATCTTTGTTACACGGAACCAACTAGTAAAATGTGCTTTTATAAATGCAAACAATTACACGCTCTATTTCAGAGGATACAATGTGAATAAATAATACTTATGTTTACATTTCGCACCTTTATTGAGTTTGTAAGTGTAATAATTTATAAGAATTTGCTTTTTTTCAAACACGCACGAAACAACCGGAAGTAGTCATTTTCACGCAGTAGTGAAACACGCGCGACAACATAAAACCGGAAGACGATCCGTTTCTCCTCCCCGTATACTTACTCCCTGAATGTACCTATAAAGTTCCATGAGTATAGGTGTAATGGTTTTGGAATTATCGGCCGGAATACGCAATTGTTTACGAACGGACGGACGGACAGCCACATACCAAAATTAGTCACGTTTTTCAAACGGGCATACAAAAATGTATAGTCGCTTATAAAAAGAGAAGACCAAATATGGTTTAAGGTTAAGGTATATACTGCTGGATTTGTTTTGAAATTTCCCATCCAGTCGTAGTCATAGGTTGACTAAAAACATCTTAATATTTAAAGAGGTACTACCTATATCTACGCGATTTTTAATGTAAAATATTAAATACTCAATATTACTGCATTAATATGTACACAAAGCTATTTTATGAGTATTCTAAGAAGAAACATGGTTCGTATTCCAGTTCTGTAAATTATTAATTATGATCAAAACAATATCTTGAATAAAATGCTGCCCAGCCGTTTATTCCTGCTGGAGAACTACGAGTTTTTACGATTTTCTCGGACATGCGCAATGCGATTACAAACTATTCGGCGCAGTTCCGATAGCAAACGAATAGATCGGAACTCTTCGCTAATCAGACGAGGTAGTTCCGATTGTAAACGAATAAGATCGGAAAATCTCCGCAATCGGCTTGTCTAAAACAATTACGAATACAATTTCAAAAATCCGATCTTTTCAATCCTGTTTTTCCCCAGCAAAACGCATATTACATTGGGGGAAATTATTGCCATTTACCTTTTTCATAGTCCTCTTTATAATTCAGTAAAGTTTATATATCAATTGGTGGACAAAAAGATATAGGTAGAGCCTCTTTAAGTATCAGCTTGACATATTTTTCCACTCTGTCAATTTACACTCAAGTTTTACACTCAAGTTTTCTTTATTATTAAAGGTAAATTACTTAGACAGCTTTTATTTCATAACACTTACATCTACATGCCTGTAGTATGTTCCTACAAAAAGTAGGTCAAAATGAATGACCTTGACCTACTTTCATACTCTTGTTAATTTAGTTGATTTCTCACACAATAAACCATACAACTTTTGAACTTCATACACACTTAAAAACTAGTTTATTTAATTCTACTTCTTATATTAAATACTAATTTGCAGATTTGACAAACTTGCGACGTCACGCTACTATTTAGAAAATAATGAAAAATCGTTTTAATTACTAGATTCAAAATACTTACAACTTCAATCGCTCCATCCCTCCCTCGAGTTTTCCCTGAGTGGCCATCTCTCTCATTGCCTGTAAACGACATTTCACGAGTTCCGTCGGACACAGTGTAAATGAGGAGAAAAAAGCAGCACAACCACCGGACAGAGCGTTCTCAAGTGGATTCAAGTGCAACACATTATCTTTCCGAACTACACTAGCTACCAATTTCTGGCAGATGCCATAAAACATGAACAGGACAGAGTTTTCTGCTATATTTGCTGCCAGTGCCGGGACAGTCCCAGCATAAAGCCCTCTCGCAATACCATCCTGTCTGTAGGTTTTCAAAAAACAATCCAATGCATTTTTGTACAATGTGGGGAAGGTCTGCATTTTCACTTTTACTGTATCAAGTGACTGTCCTACAAGCACAGAGGCTGTTGCACCTGAAAAAAACAAGAGGTCAATGAAACTGCTGCGCTCTCCTGACAATAAATTGGTAGTCCAGACAGCAGTTCAGCCTTGAGGATCATATATATATACGAAAAAAATGAAATCTGAATTAGGTTTAATAAGTATGAAAATAAGGTTTAATAGCATGTTATGTATCGTATGTATGAGCTGTGTGTGTTGTATGTGGTAAGTATGTAAGGATGGGGTTTAACAACTTGTTTTTAACACAATATTTTAGTCATATCCTGATGGTGTCTACTGTTAGCAGTGAGTGCAATGCTCAACGTTCTTATTCTGCTGCCACACTGGAATACCACGCCATAAACAAGTAACATGACCACCCAGTCACATTACACTGACACCGGGTCAACCAGTCCTAGCAGTACCCTTTATATGCTGAACGTCAAGCAAGGGAGCTGCTAGTACCTATTTTTTATAAAGTCTCGGGTGTGAACCAGCTGTGAATGAACCCACAACCTCCTGCTTTAGAGATGGAATTTTTCTAGAGGAGCAGGCCAGCAAAAGAAAACTGTTAAATTTTCATTTATGTTTAGGTGTGGCAGCCATCTTGGATTTTGCAGGAAGTTGAACTTCTAATATACTGTCAGAAAAAAGTAAGTGAGCACATTTATTTTTGGAAAACAAACAAGTCTTCTTGTTAATTGCTGGTTTTCTGGATTTGCTCTTGAATGCTAACTTAAACTTCTCAAACATGGTTGGATACATTTATGATCATTTTAAAGTTTACAGCAATTCATAATATGGTTGATTATGCAAATTTGAGTGCACGCTTTATTGAGTACAGTTCAAAAGAATAGATTTATAGTGAGAAATGAAACATTAAACAGTAAGTAGGACCACAAGAGAAAGTTTACATACAAAAAGATGGATAACTCACCTTCGCCAGTAGAGCTAAAATGTAATATTGTTGTTTAAAATTTCAAAACTTCTATTTTTTTAAAGGCTATAACCAAAATTACAAGCATACATACCCATTGTTCCTCCACAGAAGTCAATGAAGCCATCTATTACTGCGTTTCTCTTGTACACAATTCTTTCGGATGCTGGTAAATGACTCCCCAATGGAACATGCTCTATCACTGGAAAGACAGACGACTCTGATGGTTCGGTCATGGCTCTTCTGTCAAGAGAATTACTTCCCCTTATGACTGGAAACTGAAATGTATGAAATAATCGTTTTTCAAACTGTGTGTAAATGGACTGTTTAAAGTTAAAAGTACTTTAGAACTGCGCCAAGAGAGAGAAGTAACGTTGTACTTCACTTTGATGGGCATAGCAGTAGGAGTAACTTGTTTAAGGACACAAGGGCATTTAAAGCGAAATTATGTAGCGACAGTCCACATTTTTAGACGTCAATCAGCAGATTTGTTCACGTTTTATCTTCATCATTGTGATATTTATTTTATCTTATTTATTGCTGCTGTGATTTGGACAAAAAATAAAACCATTAAAAATAAAAACAAGAGGCCCAAGAGGGCCTGTGGACGCTCTACTGGCTAAAGATAAAGTTTATGCACAAGGGGTCATAACTCTTTCAAATATCGTTCAATGGTGATGATATACGCAACTAGGCTTGGTACTGATTGTCCCTGACAAGTTCCGTTGAAATCCAGCCAGAGGTTCAGGAGAAATAGTCTGTACAAAGTTAGTGTATTAAAACCTTTAAGGGGTCATAACTCTGCCAAAATTCATTCAACCAGAACACGGCAATTACAGGTGCAATTAGGCTTGGTACTGATCATCCCCATCAAGATTCGTTGAAATCCAGCAAGGAGTTCAGAACAGACTAATCTGGACAACGTTTCTATATTAAAACCCTTAAAGGTTAAAAAACTCTGCCAAAATCATTCAACCTAAATATGGCGATGATATGCACAACTAGGCTTGATACTGATCATCCTTATCAAGTTTCATTAAAATCCAGCCAGGGGTTCAGGAGAACTAGCCCGGAAAATGGTTGTGTATTAAAAACCTTTAAAGGGTCATAACTCCACCAAAAATCTGTTAACCGGAATGCGACGATGATATGCACAACTAAGCTTGGTGCTGATCATCCCTGTAAAGTTTCCTTGAAATGTGGGGAGATGTTCAGGAGAATAGTCCAGACAAAGTTTGTGTATTAAAACCTTTAAAGGACCATAACTCTGCCAAAAATCATTCAACCGGAACACGGCAAAGATTTGCACAACTAAACCTGGAACTGATCATCACTAAAACGTTTCATTTAAACCCGGCCAGGGTTCAGGAGAACTAGTCAGGACAAAGTTTGGGTATTAAAACCTTTAAAGGGACATAGCTCTGCCAAAATCATTCAACCAGAACACGGTGACGATATGTACAACTAGGCTTGGTACTGATCATCCCTGAAAAATTTCAATAAAATCTGGTAAAGTTTGGAAAAGATCGGATGAAAAATGAAGACCCTATCCTATTAACGAGGCAAAATATAGCATTTTTAACTAAATCAAGGGCCATAACTCTGGTGTTACTGGTCTAAACTGGCTGGTTTTCGAACTTGTCTGAGCTTTTATTTATATTAACAATCTGGTATAGTTTGGTAAAGATCGGATGAAAAATGAAGGCCCTATCGTCTTAATGAGGCAAAATATAGAATGTTTTACTAAACCAAGGGCCATAACTCCGCTGTTGCTGGACCTATATGGCTGGTTTTCGAACTTGTCCAAGCTTTCATTGATATTAACAATCTGGTAATGTTTGGTAAAGTTCGGATGAAAATTGAAGACCCTATCATCTTAACGAGGCAAAATATAGCCTTTTTAACTAAATTAATGGCCCTAACTCTGCTGTTAAAAGTCCGATATGGCTGGTTTTCGAACTTGTCCGAGCTTTCATTGATATTAACAATGTGGTAAAGATTGGATGAAAAATGAAGGCCCTACCGTCTTAACGAGGCAAAATATAGCAATATAGCCAGTGTTCGACACTAACTTTTTGGACCTACTAGCCCGGGGGGCTAGTTGGTTTGGAATTTCACTAGCCCCCCTTAATTTCTACTAGCCCTGCTACCAACGGTACCAAATCCTCATTGTATATTGATTTGACGGGATTGGTTATAAAATAACAACACAAATTAGATTCAAAATTTGTGACATCGCTGACAGCACCCTCCGTCACAATAACCTGATCTCGTGGCAGTCTGCACCTCTGTTAAGAAAAGTAACATACTGTGATGATTATTATTTTAATTTATTATAGTATTTCTGAACAATGTACATGAGAAACACAGAAATTAGAAATTATTATGATAGAGTTTTTTGTTTTTTGGCTGGTGGAGAAAGCCCCAAAAATCGATCTATGTTTGCACCGTTTATAGCACTTTCATAATTCGCGGCGTTTTCCGACGGAAGCGGAAACAATTGCTGAAATCGTGGTCATAAAAACGCTTGAGAAAAGCTGTCTAGTTTATAAGGCGTAGTTACAAGCGTTTGTGTGATTCGGTATCGGGCTGGTATCACGCGGTAAAGAAAGCAAAAAGAAAACAAATGTCGTTTTACGCGGAATAAAAGAGCAGCAGTTTTAAGCGAGAATCTGCGGAACATTAATGATTAACAGTGCTTGAGATTTTATTTATATAATGCCATCGCAAATTGGGTACGTGTTTGTTCTATAATCTACTAGCCAATCGGGCTAGCTAGACGATCGTACGTGCTAGCCCGACGGTCACTTTTACTAGCCCCGGGCTATCGGGCTAGCGTTAGTGTCGAACACTGGCTAATAGCCCTTTTAACTAAATCAAGGACCATAACTCCACTATTACTGATCCAATATGGCTGGTTTTCGAACTTGTTCGAGCTTTCAACAACATTAGCAATCTGATAAATTTTGGTAAAGATCGGATGAACAATGAAGCCCCTATGGTCTTAAAGAGGCAAAATATAGCATTTTTAACTTAATCAAGGGCCATAACTCCACTGTTACTATTCCGATATGGCTGGTTTTCGAACTTGTCCGAGCTTTCATTGATATTAACAATGTGGTAAAGTTTGGTAAAGATAGGTTGAAAAATGAAGGCCCTATCGTCTTAACGAGGCAAAATATAGGAATATAACATTTTTAACTAAATCAAGGGCCATAACTCCGCTCTTACTGGTCTGATCTGGCTGGTTTTCAAACTTGTTCGAGCTTTTATTGATATTAACAATCTGTTAAAGTTTGGTATAGATCGGATAAAAAATGAAGGCCCTATCGTCTTAACGAGACAAAGAGACAAAAGTTGACGGACCGACGACGGACAACTCACCATCCCACAAGCTCTGCTGGCCCTTGGCCGGTAGAGCTAAAAATGAAGGCCCTATCGTCTTAACGAGGCAAAATATAGCATTTTGAACTAAATCAAGGGCCATAACTCTGCTGTTGCTAGTGCCATATAAATGGTTTTCAAACCTGTCCGAGCTTTCATTGATATTAACAATCTGATAATGTTTGGAAAAGATCGGATGAAAAATGAAGGCCCTATCGTCTTAACGAGGCAAAATGTAGCATTTTGAACTAAATCAAGGGCCATAACTCCGCTGTTGCTAGTCCCATATCAATGGTTTTCAAACTCGTCTGAGCGTTCATTAATATTAACAATATGATAAAGTTTGGTAAAGATCGGATGAACAATGAAGCCCCTAGGCCAAAAATAAAATAATGTTTGTTTCCCCTTCCCGACCGACCCACTGAAATTGCCGCGACCCGAATTATTTTTTCGACACTGGCGAATTTTTTTTTTTTTTTTTTTTTTTTTTTTTTTATATGTCTTAAATGTGTCTTATAGGTAGCATGTATTCCAGTTTTGATCTCAAATAAAAGAAATGAAATAAAAAAAATATTTTACCTACCTACCTACCCAACCCTTTTTTGCATGGGTCGGGAAGGGGAAACAAACATAATTTTATTTTTGGCCCTATCATCTTAACGAGGCAAAATATAGCATTTTTAACTAAATCAAGGGCCATAACTCCGCTGTTACTGGTTCAATATAGCTGGATTTTGAAGTATTTGAGATTTCAAAGACATTAACAATCTGATCAAGTTTGGTAAAGACCGGGTGAACAATGAAGCCCCTATCGTCTTAAAGAGGCAAAATATAGCATTTTTAACTAAATCAAGGGCCATAACTCCGCTGTTACTAGTCCGATATGGCTGGTTTTCAAACTTGTCCAAGCTTTTATTAATATTAACAATCTGACAAAGTTTGGTAAAGATCGGATGAACAATGAAGCCCCTATCGTCTTAACAAGGCAAAATATAGCATTTTTAACTAAATCAAGGGCCATAACTCCGCTGTTACTAGTCTGATATGGCTGTTTTTCGAACTTGTCCGAGCTTTCATTGATATTTACAATGTGGTAAAGTTTGGTAAAGATAGGATGAAAAATGAAGGCCTTATCGTCTTAACGAGGCAAATATAGCAATATAGCATTTTTAACTAAATCAAGGACCATAACTCCGCTTTTACTGGTCCGATCTGGCTGGTTTTCCAACTTGTCCGACCTTTCATTGATATTTTCAATGCGGTAAAGTTTGGTAAAGATACGGGTAGGTTGAAAAATGAAGGCCCTATCGTCTTAACGAGGCAAAATATAGCAATATAGCATTTTTAACTAAATCAAGGACCATAACTCCGCTGTTACTGGTCCGATCTGGCTGGTTTTCCAACTTGACCGACCTTTCATTGATATTAACAATGTGGTAAAGTTTGGTAAAGACAGGATGAAAAATGAAGGCCCTATCGTCTTAACGAGGCAAAATATAGCAATATAGCATTTTTAACTAAACCAAGAGCCATAACTCCGCTGTTACTGGTCTGATCTGGCTGGTTTTCGAACTTGTCCGAGCTTTCATTGATATTAACAACCTGTTAAAGTTTGGTAAAGATCGGATGAAAAATGAAGGCCCTATCGTCTTAACGAGACAAAAGTTAACGACGGACGGACAACTCGCCATTCCATAAGCTCTGCTGGCCCTTGGCCAGTAGAGCTAAAAACTAGATGGGGTGATGTTTTTGAAAAACATATGTCTCCCCCCACACTCTCAGTTAAATGCATATGAACCAACCTGGCTGAAAGTTGCGCTCTGCATGTCGACTCGATATGGCAAACATGTGTGCCAAGTTATTTCAATATCCCTCAAGCGGTTCAAGAAATATGGAGCGGACACGAAATACACACTTGCATATGACTGTCAACCTCTAAGTGTGACCTCGAACAGATGTGGCTGGAAGTTGTGCTCTACACGTCATCTCGATATGGTGAACATTTGCGCCAAGTTATTTCAAAATCCCTCAAGCGGTTCAAGAGATATGGAACGGACACGAAATATAGTGCATATGACCTTCAACCTGTAAGTGTGACCTTGACCTTGAACGGATGTGGCTTGAAGTTGCGCTCTACACGTCATCTCGATATGGTGAACATTTGTGCCAAGTTATTTCAAAATCCTTCAAGCGGTTCAAGATATATGGAGCGGACACGACTTTTGACGGACGGCCAGGCGGACGGACATCCAAGCTGAAAACAATATGTCTGTGACAATATATGCTAGTTTTTATATTGTACAGATGCTGTGTCAGTATCTGAGTGAGGGGTCAGAATGCATGTGTGAGAGAGAGGTCAGTGGATGTCAGTTTGTTTAGATAATGTCGGCTCTGGTTAGGGTGTAAGTGATTAGCCCGGGAGAGGTAGGCATGGTTTATTGTTTTAGTGATTAAAATGACAGAATGTGTGAATCTTTCTAGAACTAGTCAGTTCATGCTAGACTGTTTAGGGAAGAGGAATAAAATAAAGCCTGGTAGAAGACGGCTTATCAACACAGTATTATAGGTTATTTAGAGCTGCCCCAGAGAGAGAGGAAGGATACATAGGAATCCAGGAACTGTGCCCTAACTCTTATTATCGAATAGATTCCTATGGTTCTTTAACATGCTCGGAGAATAGACCGATACAAGGGACCGCCCGGTTTACGTCCCCATCCAACAGTCAGATGAGGCTAAGGGAAAGTGTTTTACCCAAGAACACACCAACGAAACTCAGTGGCACCACAGAGGATTGAACCCGGGGCCTCAGGTTACAAATCCGCCGCGCTACCGACTGCGCCACGCCAGCCCTCCTGTGCCTTGGTGCCAAGGGTAAAAGGTGTGGCTGGTACAGGCCTCGAACCTGGGACCCCTCGCTTACAGGGCAAGTGCTCTATCAAATGCGCTAACAGGACCACCGAGTACCCAATATCACTGGTGCAAATATAATACAAGTCTACACGCAGCGATTATTTATATGCGCCTTCAGAAGTCCTCCAACGTGCATCTATAAATGTCCGTATGTAAAAAATAAAAAAGCACCACAGGCGTCAAATAAATGAGACTACCAACATCACCACAGTCCACAGTACATTTGAGAGAGTACTGTATTACAATTTACAGTACCGAGTCTCACATGTCTCAGTGCGGCTCTAACTCTAAATAAATAATTTTCACACAAATGACATCTGGACATATGATATGATAGTAAAAAAATAATTATAAATTATTTATTTATGATAGGCCTACATAGAAATATTCTGTAATATTCACTGTAAGTTGTAACACAGACATATTAATAAATTTGTTATTAGGTCTGTGGTTGTAACAGTTTGTAAACAGAAGCAAATCTCGTCGTAGCCGGTTCATCTAGTGCTTGCCAAATTGTCACGATTCAGTTTAAAATGTCAAACTGACAGTACCTTTATATCAACGCAAACTGCTAAATATATATGTGCGAACGCAAACACTTGTTAAATATATAGGATTTAAATACAAGTACTAACAAACCTTGTCATAGATCTACATGGTATCATGGTATCATGACCTTGTTATTAAATCCTTCGACCTTTTCAAAGTTCTGGTTCCAACTTCTGCATAGCATTTGAACCAAGCGCACACAAATCGAGTACCGGATTATTCATTCGCAATATCTCGTGCGATCGGAACTCTTCCGACGACTTCGCCAATTTCCGTACTCGGTGTGACGGAATCCGACGCGATCGGAACTCTTCGCCAATTTCCGTACTCGGTGACGGAATCCGACGAGGCAGTTCCAATTGAATCCGACGAGGCAATCGGAACTGCCTCGTCGGATTCCGTCACTCGGGAATCCACATTTACCGAGTCGATCGGAACTCTTCGCCAATTTCCGTACTCGGTAATACAATCGCAACTGCCTCGTCGGATTCCACTATGAGTACGGAAATTGGCGAAGAGTTCCGATTGATCGATAATAGTGAATTCCCGAGTGACGGAATCCGGCGAGGCAGTTCCGATTGTTACCGAGTAACCGAGTTCCGATCGTTCCGATTGGGCAGTTCCGAGTGTTCACGATTGCGGAATATTGTATTTTGATTTTGATTGGCTAGTGGATGTTCGCCAATTATCGTAACTGGGGCAGTTCCGATTGGTTCAAGGGTCGTTCAATATTGCTGGGGATTCAGAAAGAATGAATCAGGAACGAATAGATAGAACAATAATATGTGTTTAGATCTACTACATAGAGCTCTGTCAAGGCTCATTGGAAATCAAGAGTGAGACCTCGGCATGGGCGGATCGAGGGCGTAAGTTTTCCAAACATGGGTTGACGAGCCCCTCCCCCACACCTACCCCACACCTAACAAGAAATCTTGGATCCGCCCCTCATCGGCGTAGCTACTTTTAGGCCATATAGGCCCGGGACTATACATCAATTTGTATCAATTAGCTATATAATGGTGCGTTTTGGCGTATATCTGACCTGGGACGAAAACGTATATGGTATTTAAAGGTGATATAGATGATGAAGGCCTATCACGCAATTAGCGACTAATATCTTCCTTTTACCTTTCCTATCCATTTTTACTCATTTTTTCTTCTCACTTTAATTCATTGTTAAGTATATTTGATATTAATTAATGCGCAACCAACCCGCGTTGTAATCGTCAATTGTGACGGAAACGTGTACCATACAGATACAGATGGTATTTGAAGAGATATTTTTATTAAATTGAGAATTAGATCATGGATATACAGGTACACTGGATTTGAAACTCCCTATACGCACCTTGTTAATAACCGATATATCCGCCGAATGGCCAATAAGCTGGTTCCCTGATTATTCTGCGGTAAACAACAGGGTACCAGTCAGTACGACGGCCGTTTTTGAGGCGATCGATTATCCTCAAATGAGTTGATGCTGACCTACAAATTAATTATTAACATACTACTTCACGATCTGTTTCAAATATCGAGGTAAGTTATTTAAATCTACATGTAATGCTTTTAATTTATTGAAAAAAATGATGGAATTCATACTTTAACTTGGATTTGGGTTTAAGCGGCGAAAATACGCTCGATAGCTGTGTTGATTTTCTTTTTCTACAGTTTACGCCAATTTACACATTCTAATTGAAACTCCTGTTTTATTTATGGTTCGATATTCAAAATAATTATTTCTTTGTATTGCCATTATTGTGTAGATTTGAATGACGGTCTTGGATTTCTGTATAGCCTT
Organism: Cyrtodaria siliqua; assembly: GCA_037043455.1. Classification (NCBI taxonomy): domain Eukaryota; kingdom Metazoa; phylum Mollusca; class Bivalvia; order Adapedonta; family Hiatellidae; genus Cyrtodaria; species Cyrtodaria siliqua. The sequence goes on along the minus strand of JAWPHD010013449.1, from coordinate 36,336 downwards.
TGTTTTGTTCTCAGATTATGCAGTTGAATTTGGTTGAAAATTAATAAATAAAATCGCATTTATTTTTCATAAAAATGTATACACATTCTAAGTGAAACTCCGGTGTTATTTATGGTTCGATATTCAAAATAATTATTTTTTTGTATTGCCATTATTGTGTAGATTTGAATGACGGCCTTGGATTTCTGTATAGCGTTTGTTTTGTTCTCAAATTAGGCAGTTGAATTTGGTTGAATTGGTTGAAAAATCATAAATAAAATCGCCTTTATTTTTCATAAAAGTATATACACATTCTAAGTGAAACTCCTGTTTTATTTATGGTTCGATATTCAAAATAATTATTTCTCTGTATTGCCATTATTGTGTAGATTTGAATGACGGCCTTGGATTTCTGTATAGCCTTTGTTTTCGTCTCAAATTTTGCTATTTCAGTTGGTTGAAAAATAGTATTATGATGCGATACCTGTGTATTCGGTATGACACGTTCGACATTTGGGGTACTTGTGTGCAATAAAACAGAAATATTATATCGATCACCAACATCCTATATTTGGAACACAAAACAACCCTTTGAATTATATCTGTTACCGCCCTTCTAAGGGGACAATATGCCGAAATATCGCGCACGACCACCTTGTATATTTGGTATGACACCTCTGACTTAGGGTGGAAGGGTATAATAAAAACAAACGGAAAGCATTCCACCGATTATTACATCCTGTTTATTGGCACTCATGGTGACAAAACTGAATTGTATGAAAATACAAAATGGCGACACAGACACGTCTACCGCACTGTATATGTGATGTGAATTCTGGCTTACAGATTGATGATATAGTTCTGATATTGTTACTGTTTGCTGATGATATGGCCATTTTAGGTAAATCTCCAGTGGAATTACAAAATAACTTAAATCTTCTATACTCATATTGTAATAATTAAGGTCTTGAAGTAAATACCACTAAAACCAAGATCATAATGGTGTTTAGAAAAAGAGGAGGGCTACTTCAAAATGAACGTTGGACCTATAACGGTCAAACTATCGAAGTTGTAAATGATTTTAACTATTTAGGCCACAGACATATTAATAATTTGTTATTAGGTCTGTGATTTAGGCACACTTTTTTAATTATACGGGCAATTTTTCATTAAATCAAGAACATTTAATTGGTAAGTCACTAAAATTGCTCTACACTTTATTAGCGAATTGTAAAAAGATTAAGTTAAAGCTTTTGATCACTTTTCTTTTTTCACTTTTCAAATTAGTGGGGGAAAAAAGTGAGATGACCTGCTCTTTTTTTATAATTTTGTATCTAAATGATACCAAGAATCTTTAAGTATCAATTAAAACAAATCTACGCACTACGTCATTTCCCAGCCAACCTCAAGTCGCACAATAAATTTACTAAATTTCATAAAACAATATCACAGATAAAAACAGTTTGATCAAATTGTAAGAATGCGTGAAAACGTGGAATGTATGCGTGATTTGACACAAAAATGCGTGTGTCTCACGCCCAATGCGTATGTTACTATACAGTAATATTTTTTTTCTTCAGTTAGCTACCTGTACGCAGTTACGAACACATTGCCTGCAAAATAAGAAAATTAAAACAAAAACATTAAATATAGAGAGCGGGGATGTGTTTTCTTATTTAATTCGAGAAATTTAGGCTAAATCATTAAGAGTTCAGCTTCAAAATAGGAATTTCACAACTATTCACTTATCTACGAATAATAAAAAAAAAGGATGGAGGGGGGGGGGGGGGGGGGGGGATGGGCAAGATAGCCCTGAATCGATCACCTGAGGATCTTTGCAATGATGAAAAAACGGTCCTCTCGCAAATGCTGATTGAAGATGTTTTTAAATCTTTCCTTATGTAAGTCTATGTAAAAACATTCAAAATCTACAAACAAACTTTGGACCTAAGAGTTGTAGCCATCTTTGACCCTAGGGATTTCAAATGAGCAAACTTGATAGTCCAGGGGTTAGCGATCATTAATAATAATAAAGAACAACAGAACAAGACGGCCTGTGGATGCTCTACAAGCTAATATGGCTCTTATATCAAGGAGTTTCATCATTAAATTTCTTTCAATACCTTTTTACAAGTGCAAAACACAACAACACCCTCAACCGAAATATAAACCCACAACTCCATGCTAACAATCTAAAAGAAGATTTTTAAGTTTTCCCTATACAAGTCTATGTAAAACATGCAAAATCTTTATATACAGACTTTAGAAAAAATAATAAAAGAAAAAACGCATCCAAACAGAAAACAATAATAAAAATGAAGAATTAAAAAAAAAAAGTTTGAACAAGCTTGGTAGAGGACCATAAGTTTATAGTAAATGCAAACTATTAAACCCCTGGCTCTGAATATCTAGATGATATCTTCTATGATAAACGCTCTTCTGGCGAACTCTCCGATAACCTGCAACAAGATCATACCCATTGCGAGTCCCACATTCAAAACTAATACGTTCCCCATCAAAAACCTTGCAAGTACTATTACAATTTACGCATGCATAGGTGCAGTTGTAACAGAGTCTGTACCCAACACAATCTTTACAATTTGTATTTTTGTCGACTAAATAAAATAAAAAACAATCCATGCAAAACTCGAAAGAATCAAAAACACATAATACTCTCTTACAATATATACAGTTTTCCATATAATATACTTTTATTATTATTGATTTAATAAATAAATAAATTAATTAATACTTACAAGATTAAGACTAGCATAATAGTATATGATATACACAGATGACATAGAAAGTCTCAGAAAGGAATGTGCAAAACAAGTTTTGTTAGTTGATTTTGAAGGTAAGCAAAAAATGGATAGGGAACTATTCTTTTTTATAAACTTCAAGGATTTAATCGACAAAATTATAGTTAACTCTCTAAAAATGAAACTCCCGTGGAAAATAAGAGAACATGATATCAGAAGATCTCACTAGCAACTAAAGGCCCGGCAGATATTAATTTCTTTAATTACTACTATGCTGAGTTATTGAAGGAGGGAATTGAAACTATTTTTTATTCGGGTTAAATTAATTAATTAGGGTTTAAAGAATAGTTCTATACACTTATTATATAATGAGTATCATAAAACTACTTCAGAAATCCCCCAAAACAATACAGTAAGGTCTTCAAAGTTATGATTATATTTGAGGACAATCCACGTATTGAGCTTTATTTAGCAAAATCATTTGTTTCAGAATTGCTTGAAAAATAATTAAAAACAACAGGCGGTTTTAAAGTGTCTATTTATTTGAGACTGACTTTTAATAAAGTAACAATTGTTGACAAAGAAAAAGGTAAAGTACTGTAACTACATTCAAAGTAGCTCATTTTATTTCCAAGGCTGCAATAATCTTAAATAAAAATGAAATTGACGAGGCGGTAGATTTAGCACATGCACAAATTATGAAAAAAAAGTGGATGTCGGAAGGAAGTGGTTGGCATATTGCGGAAGTAGATAGGCATTATGTAAATTTAATAAAGTATAAGCCTTTGAGAGGTAGCTCTTATTTAGAATTACCAAAATAACTACAACATCATAGAAAAGGTTTACTAAATGTAAAAAATGAAAAAAGAACAAGAGTGCTTTAGATGGTGCCACTTGGCTTGTAAATTTCCCGTTATAGAAAATCCCCAGAGGATAACAAAGTATAAAAAGCACGTAGATGATCTTGATTATAAGAGAATTACATTTCCTGTTACTATGAATCAAATCTCAAAAATAGAAATCCAAAGTAATATACGTTTTAATATATTTGGGTATAGAAATAAGCAGGTATCTCCTTTACGCATATCAAACAATAAAGCAGAAAGCACTTGCGATATGCTTTTAATCGATAAAGAAGATCAAAATCATTGTGTATGGATAAAGGATTTCGACCGGTTGATGTATACTCAGACTATGCATAAGGGGAAAAAATGGTTTTGCAGAACGTGTTTGCAATGCTTCAGAACGAAAAGGGTGCTAAAAACATGAGCATGATTGCCTTTCACTTAATGGCAAGCAAACGATAAAAATGCCAAATGAGGACGAAAAGGTCTCTTTTAAAAACTATGACAGGCAATTAATGGTTCCATTTGTTATATACGCTGACTATGAAGCGATAACTGAAAACATTTTTTCAGCTTCTAACAATCCAGATAGCTCGTATACGGAAGCCTATCAAAAACATACTGATTGTGGATATGGATATATGGTTGTTTGTTGTTATGATGATAAATATTCTAAACCGGTTGTTACATACAGAGGACCAAATGCTGTTTATAAATTTATAAAAGAAATAATCGGAGAAGAAACATATTGTAGAAAAACTATGTTGTATCATTTTTATTCTTCCTTAGAAATGACAGAATCACAAGAAAAAGAATTTAAAGCATCTACAAAATGCCATACTTGTGGTAAGGCTTATGTGCTGGGTGATAAGCGGGTTAGAGACCATAGTCATGTAACTGGAACGTTCAGAGGAAGTGTAATCTTAATTTCAGGTTGACTAGAAAGATACCTGTTATATTTCACAACTTGAGAGGATATGATTCTCATTTTATAATGCAACATATCGGAAAGTTTAAAAAATAAATAAATGTTATACCGAATAACATGGAAAAGTATATGGCTTTCATGTTGGGAAAATATTTGGTGTTCATTGACAGTTTTCAATTTATGTCACAATCACTTGACAATTTAGTAAAAAAACACCCCATCATTTAAGTACACTTCACAAGAATACTCTGATGAAAAGTTAGAACTGGTGAAGAGAAAAGGAGTTTACCCCTATGACCATATGAATAGTTTTGAACGTTTCAAAGAAAAACAATTACCTGATAAGAAACGTTTCTACTCTAAGTTAAATGATGCAGATTATGAGCATGCTAGAGAAGGGAGATCCGATAGCTAGCTATCCGCATCATAGCGTGAATTATGCTTTTATATTCTGTACATGTCACCATATGGGATTGTCACCATATGGCATCATATGGTAGATCCTAGCCGTGGATATTTTATGGGTGCCCTCAATTATGGTAGTAAGGCACCGACAATTTTGATGTCGGGGGTTATGGAGGGGTTGGGAAGGGGGCGTGGGAGGTGGGGTGGGAGGAGCTTGAGATTTTTCCATAAAAAATTATTCCGGCCCTTGAATTGTTGAAAAAAGATATCCTGGCTCTGACTTGAGGGATAAAATCAGTCCTTCAAATTGTCGAAAACCCCAGCATTCTCTCAGATTCATGGAAAATAATAATCTGGATGTGAGTCCAATTAGAGGAAAAGACAATCTGTCTCTCCCTTCAGTCAATGATCAATGTAGATATACTCCATCAGCTACTGGATTCAACATGTAAACGTTTAACCACAATCTGGCTACAACCACAACTTCTATCGAAATCTCCAGTTGAAATGTGATAGTATTCATGGTTGTAATAAATGTGATGTACATAGATCATGGTTGTGATACATGTTATGTACATATATCATGGTTATAATACATGTGATGTACATATATCATGGTTGTAATACATGTTGTATACATTAGTCATGGTAGTTATAAATGTGATGTACATAGATCATGGTTGTAGTACATGTGATGTACATAGTTCTTGGTAGTTATAAATGTGATTTACATAGATCATGGTAGTAATACATGTGATGTACATATATCAAGGTAGTTATAAATGTGATGTACATAGACCATGGTAATTATAAATGTGATGTACATAGATCATGGTAGTTATACATGTGATGTACATAGATCATGGTTGTAATACATGTGATGTACATATATCCTGGTAGTTATACATGCGATTTACATAGATCATAATAGTAATACATGTGATGTACATAGATCATGGTAGTTATAAATGTGATGTATATAGATCATGGTAATTATAAATGTGATGTATATAGATCATGGTAGTTATAAATGTGATGTACATATATCATGGTTGTAATACATGTGATGTACATAGATCATGGTTGTAATACATGTGATTTACATAGTTCATGGTAGTTATAACTGTGATTTACATAGATCATGGTTGTAATACATGTGGTTGTAATACATGTGATGTACATAGATCATGGTAGTTATAAATGTGATTTACATAAATCATGGTTGTAATACATGTGATGTACATATATCATGGTAGTTATAAATGTGATTTACACAGATCATGGTAGTTATACATGTGATGTACATAGTTCATGGTAGTTATAACTGTGATTTACATAGATCATGGTTGTAATACATGTGGTTGTAATACATGTAATGTACATAGATCATGGTAGTTATAAATGTGATTTACATAGATCATGGTTGTAATACATGTGATGTACATATATCATGGTAGTTATAAATGTGATTTACACAGATCATGGTAGTAATACATGTGATGTACATAGTTCATGGTAGTAATACATGTGATGTACATAGATCATGGTAGTAATAAATGTGATGTACCTAGATCATGGTAGTTATAACTGTGATGTACATAGATCATGGTTGTAATACATGTGATGTACATAGATCATGGTAGTAATACATGGGTATACATGAGTCATGGTAGTTATAAATGTGATGTACATAGATCATGGTTGTAGTACATGTCTTGTACATAGTTCATGGTAGTTATAAATGTGATTTACATAGATCATGGTTGTAATACATGTGATTGTAATACATGTGATGTACCTAGATCATGGTAGTTATACATGTGATGTACATAGATCATGGTAGTTATAAATGTGATTTACATAGATCATGGTAGTAATACATGTGATGTATATAGATCAAGGTAGTTATAAATGTGATTTATATAGATCATGGTTGTAATACATTTGATGTACACATATCATGGTAGACTAGTTATAAATGTGATTTACATAGATCATGGTTGTAATACATGTGGTTGTAATACATGTGATGTACCTAGATCATGGTAGTTATACATGTGATGTACATAGATCATGGTAGTAATACATGTGATTTACATAGATCATGGTAGTTATAAATGTGATCATGGTATAATTAATGTGGTATACATAAGTCATGGTTGTAATAACACCATTGTTTTTTTGATAATTCGTTTAACGAACTCTCCTACGACAAAACGAAATTAGGTATAAAAAAAATTCGTAGAGAATTGGATTTTTTTAATTTTTGTTTACCTCCTCCCAGATTTTAATAGAACATTTAATTCTCTTTCTTTCATATAAAATAATCAAACTATGCTTCCCCAAATTTTCATTTTTACTTGTTCCCTTCCTCCTACAGCAATTCTCTTCTGTCTTGATGTTTCGTAAAACAAATAATAAAAAATAATGGCCTAAATGTGATAATATACAGTGGTCATGGTAGTATGTAAATATTCAATCCTGTGAGGGTGAGAGTGAATATTTGTCAACCTTCTAAGTCTATTTATTTTATTATACTGAAAAATATATTTGAAAAATATATTTGGTTCTGCTAAATATTGCTTTGAAATAAAACATGAGAAAACATTGTTACTTCTCTCTGTACAAAACCACTATTCTCAGCACCTAGAAAATACATTTCTGCGTATGGTTCTTCGTGTTCTTTCGGAATCTTCAGCCGTGAACTCATGAGTAAACTTTTCAAATCATCTTCAAAAAGTTGTACAAACTATGTCCGCCATTTTAGTAAATGTTCACTGCTTTTCATATTCGCATGTATACCTACACTATTCAGCATAGGACATCCCAATACATATAAACTTGCTTTGACTTCACAATTATAAGACACTGTACAAATTATACTCGGGTGACATACAAAAAAAGTCTATCTTTCAGTGACTCGCTCCATTGGCACATTACAAGCGATACGAGATAGTAAAAAAATGGAAAATAGCAGTTTATGTAAATTTAACATGGATGTTTGACATTAGGTATAATTATTAATAAATACAGAGTATCAGTGGTCATGGCAGTAATAAATAGAGTATGCATAGCTCATGGTAGTAATACATGGGATATTCAGTGGTGATGGTAATAATGAATAGGGTATTCAGTGGTGATGGTAGTAATACATATGGTAGTCATGGTAGTATTAAATGTGATATACAGTGGTCAATGTAGTTATACTTGTGATAAACAGTGGTCATGGAAGTAGAAAATATGGTAAAGAGTAGCCATGCTAGTTATACATGTGACGCACTTTTGCGTTGGACTTTGTGAATATCATCAACAAGTAAGTGGACTTTAGAAGCAGCTTTAGCCACATGCAATGAAGGGTAACAGACAAAGATATGCGCTATATGCCAGTGTTAATACGAATAGTATGGAACATGGTAGACACTGCTCAGTACAAGACAATCCAAACAAAACATCCAATCAGTTCATAAATTAAAAGAGCGAAAGGCGGCTCACATGGAAAGCAGACAAGGACAAGCATATAAACTAAAGATTAAAACCAGCATATGGAGTGCCATCCACCAAATATATGGAAAGATCCACACTTTAGTCTCACCAACCATGGTGCCAGTTCATCCGAATGGCAAGTCTTACATGTGGAGGTTAGGTGTTGGTGAGGTGAGGGTGTAGGGGTGCGGGGAGGGTGGGAGTCAGTAAACATATATAAGAAATAGCAAAGCAATACCCCAGAAAGAAAATGAATTTGAAGAGGGTGGGAGGGAAAGTGGTTTTACTGAATAGGGGAAAAAAAGAAATAATACAATATTTTCATTTGAGGAGTCTAAGGTGGAGTTGTGTGTGTGTGTGTGGAGAGTGGGGTGGGGGTTAGAGAAGAGGATGCAGACATGGTAACTGAAGAGAAACCAAAATAAATAGAACAATTAGTTGTCTGTTTATCAAGGGTGATGGTGGTGGTGGTGTAGGAGTGGGGAAGGTGTGGGGTTTATGGGGCTAATGAAATTTACAGGCTTGTCGTTATTAATTGATGTATGAGTTTCATTGAAGCTGCTTAGAAAACTTTAACCTGAAACTCTAAGTTTAAAAACATCATCTGGCTAAAAATGAAATAAAAAGTTGTGAAACATGTGTCTGTAAGTAACCCTTGATGACTCTGATGACACTAGTCAAGCTCCTTTGACAGAGATAAATGGCTAGTGGGTATTGAAATAAATGGACTTGCCGACAAATAAAATACAAGAAATTCTTAGTCTGAAAGGCACCTTTTCTGAAACATAATACAGAAAAAATTTATCCAGAAAAAGGGCCATAATTTTGCTAAAATGCAACACGGAGTTATGGAACATGTGTCTACTACGCTTTACTGAAGTTGTATTAATAATTAACACTCGCCTATTGAAATACAAGGACTTGCCTAAAAACTTTAACCAGGCTTTTGAAGTCGAAAAAGGGACATAACTTTGCTTAAATGCAAATACAAAGTTATTAAATATGGAACATGTGTCTACTATTGCCCTTGATATTTCAAGTTTTACTGAAGTATTTTGATGTACGACTTTCAGTTATTAAAATACATTGGACTTGTCAATAAAGAACATTAACCAGAAATTCAAAGTAAGAAAAGGGCCATGTATTTGCTTAAGAGCAATACAGAGTTATGGCACATGTGTCTTCCAGTGTTCTTGATGGTACTGATGACATATTTCAAGTATCACTGACCAGTGGTTGCTGAAATAATTGGACTTGGCACACAACTGAAAACCAACGTCGACGCCGACGTTGAGTAGATCCACAACAGCTCATCTTATTCTACGAAAAAAAAATTATTCTGGCTTTCAAGTTGACGAATAAAAATAATCTGGCCAGTGTACTACGTGAAATAAAAATCCCGGCTGTAAAGAAATGCAAAAACAATACACCGACTGAAAGGAAAAGGAAAATCCCCCCTCCACTCCCCCACCAACCCCGAAATCAAAATGGTCGGTCCCTAAAAGAGCCATGATTCTCAGTGTTAGTTAGCACCTAGACGTGATTCCTGTGCCTTTAGGAAATAGCAGAACCCAGTACCGACTCCATACGCACTTTTCCGGTGAGATTTCTGACATCACTCAATGCCTAATAAACGTATTTCAATAGAATAAACCTTAAATACCACACGTGTATGCATACAACTCACCAAAAAGAAGAATGTCACGCCAAGATAGTCGGTGTCCGAAGACCATTGTTAATTTCCGACATGTTCATCGTTTGCGTTCGAATAATCCCGTTCTCGTTCCGTATTTGTAAACTTAACCCCAACCCTACTCAGAGGTGTACAGTACTGGTTCTACGCATGAAAAGTGAGTGGTCTGCCTCCACCACAAAACAATCGACCGTCATATATAGCCTGCCATGTGTTGAAAATGACGTAAAACACCATACAATCAAACAACCAATACTCACACACCTGACAATTTCAGGTAAACGTTGTTCATTTGTGTCTGTTGTGGGCGGGTTTAAATTCCAAATATACCGAACGACACAGCGCGCGATATTTCAAAAAGATAAATTCAAGAAAAATATATCTGCGGAAACATGGAGTCGTACACAAATTGCCTAGATCGACGTGATATTCTTCTCTTTGGTAAGTTTGATGTATGCACGTGCGGTTGAAATAAGGCATTGCTTGATATCTTCAGAAACCTGTATTGACGGGTTCGACCCTGATATCTACCTTATAGTATTCTATAAAGGCTCGCATCGTAGCTCTTTACAGCACCATAACAGCTATGATTGTCACAGCTAGGTAGGACCATGTCAGCTATGATTTAAATTGCACAGTTATTCAGTAGCAATACAGTGCCTCCAGTTGCATATAGGTGATGTCGTTGGAACGTTTCAGATATTGGAGAGCGGCAGAATAGGGGTTGGGGCAAGATAATTGCCTGGCACAAAACATGCTGTTGGGTCAACACATAACTTTGCAAACTATTCGGGGCCAAAACATCCTCATGGGATTCAGTAGCGCGACAAGGCTTCCAGTAGCATGACATAATTGGGGATCTCTTACAGTGACTGCGGATCATTAGCATGTCAGTGATTCAGTAACATTACCAGGGGATCCAGTATCATAACAAGAGATCCATAAGATGACAGGAGATTCAGAAACTTCACATGCTATCCAGTAGGCTGACTGGGAATATATTAGCATGGCAGTGGATCCAGTAGGTTGAAATGAGTGGATACAGTCGGTTGAAATGAGACCTACTATCTTGGGAGCGATCCAGTAGACTGACATGGGATCCAGTGGGTTGAAATGAGACCCACTATCATGGTAGCGATCCAGTAGACTGACATGGGATCCAGTCGGTTGAAATGAGACCCACTATCTTGGGAGCGATCCAGTAGACTGACATGGGATCCAGTGGGTTGAAATGAGACCCACTATCATGGTAGCGATCCAGTAGACTGACATGGGATCCAGTCGGTTGAAATGAGACTCACTATCATGGTAGCGATCCAGTAGACTGACATGGGTGGGATCCATTAGCACAACTGGGGATCTATTACAGTGACAATGGATCATTAGCACGTGCGTGATTAAGTACCATTACAGGGGATCCATTATCAAGACAGGTGAGTCACCAGCATAACAGGGGATCCAGATGGCCAACACGTGATCAAATAACATGACAGCGGATCAAGTAGCCCGAGAAGAAATTCAGTCAATTGACATTGGATTCAGTAGCATGAAAGCGGATCCAGTATCATGACGGGGTCCTGTAACATGACAGGGGATCCAGTAGACTGACAGCGGATTCAATAGCATGGCAGGGTATCCGTAGCATGATAGGGGATCCGGTACCGCTACATGTCATTTAGTACCGCTGATGGGGTCATTGTCGTACCGGGTACTACAGAACGGCACCCGGGGTACATTTATGTATACAGAAACGTACCTGAAAACCATCGAAATCCAGAAAGGCCCCCAAATATACATAAATGTACCCGAGACAAAATACAGTGTCGTAAAAATGCGGCCGTAACACGTTCTGTTACTTCATGGAAACGAAACTTTCATTGTTTACAAAGTTTAATCGATTCACTTTTTAAAGGGACTCACGGCAGTCTTGAAGTGTTTGAAAGTGTGTGTGTGTGTCTAGTTCTGAGGTTTACGTATCTTGAAGCGATGGGTACAATAGAATCTGGACTATGATCTGCGTTGAGTATGTTGGTTGATATGGTGCTGCTGTGTTGTCGGTTCTGTTGATCATATGTTGGTGGTTGTCGTTTCCGCTTTGTGGTTTTCGCTGCGGCGGTGAGGTGGTGGTGGTGGTGGTGGTGGGGTGGTGGTGGTGGTGGGTGGGGGGGGGGGGGGTCTGGACGACATCTTCTAGGTGGTTGAGTCAACGAACTACTGGGCTGGTGCAGTTTAGGTAGCCCAGTTTGGGGCCACATCCATCACAGTATGGCCCCTGCGCCGCACACACCATCTGACGGCCGGTATATCTTCCCCTCTTCGAACTTCAGTCAAATATAGGCCTCTGCGTCGATCCCTATTACTGCCTACATACTGCTACTTCTACTGTGTGTGTGTGTGTGCGTGTGGTGAGGGGCGGGGGTGGGGTGTTGATCTCAGCTCCGGCCTGCGGACTTCTGACTTCAAGAGTTCGGTGTAGCCATCAGGTGATGTGTGCTGTGACGGGACGCAGGAGACATCCTCACTCTCGGTCAAATGACACTCAAGCTACTAAACTCTATGGGCTGACCTATGAGTTCGGTAATACCACTCCACGTGAATAGAGCGGCAATGGCGTATAGGGCTGGCAAGGCGACTCCTACACAAACATCACGAGTGCCATCAGTGCCCACACAGCGATGTGAACGCGGTAAAAATAGCAGGTGAGAGTGTTTGAAATTAGTGTCTCGATTTATATATTCAATATCATTTTTACTTTTTCCCTGGTTATATTTAAATAAATAAAAATTTAAGTATTCACTATTTAAGAAATAATAAATAAGTACCTGTGTTTTATCGGTGAATAAAATACAGTTAGGAGTTCGGATGCGTAGTAATTAAATCACGAGTGCATTAGCACGAGTGATTTAATTTCACGCATCCGAACGACTAACTGTATTTTATTCACCGATAAAATACAGGTCCGTATTTATTATTTCGATTCTAACACAACAATTACCCCATTATTTACGCTATTGTTGGGGCACTATATATTATCTCGGAGGTCAAGGTAATCAGGCTGCTATGTTTACAGGCTGTTCCATTGGGCGCCCCCGTATGCAAAGTTCTGCGTTTCAATGCACTAGTTTTCACGTGACAAACAATTAAGTCATTGCTTACGTCATATAGCTTGCGCTGTATGACGTCAAAAGTTCTCACCTTGTTCAAGATGCTTAAGTTCTCACCTTGTTCAAGATTCTTATTAATGTTATATGTACATGTGCATATGATGGGTTTATTTCGGTGTGTGTGTGTGTACTGTTCGGTTTGTCTTCGTGACGTATATTTACCAAGTGACGTCATGTAACGTGGCGCTTCCAACGGATGAAATATACGCGGGGAATTAATGGAACAGCTGTGTTTTATCGTAGAATAACAATATGAAAGATTGCAGAGGTCGTGTTAGAATTCGTCTTATTATACTATAAATTTTAATATATTATTCTGATCTTACAGTATTGGTGCAATAATATCAAAAATTAATAATATGCAAAAACACAAATTGTTAATATATTTACTATTCTTCTAATTAATATTAATGATTGAACAAATGCCAGTTATGCAGAAAAACTAGCGGGACGCCGTGAGTTTTTAAAAAATAAAGATTGCCGTGTTGCCTCCGCCTTCAAGGAATGCAGATGGTCTAAATATTTGACCTACTCTTCTTGAATGACGAGCTGCATACATACACCGGCTAGGTCACAACTGACGATAGGCAGAAGCCGCGAACCTGGCGGATACAAGGGCATATTTGTTTACTTTTTCGCTCGGGGTTTGATGATTTACAACTTCCGGGTTTACGACAATGCGTTCTGTATTTTAATTCTAACCGTGGAAGCCTAAATATGTTTTTAAGAACATTAGCACAATAGTTAATAATAAACAATATTGTTTATGTAGTTGTTTTATCAAGTTCTAAATTGTTTCAATTCCGCCAGTGAGATCTTGTTTGTCCGGATACGTTTCTGTATATTTGGGGGCCGTTCTGGAATTCGAAGATTTTCGGGTACGTTTCTGTATACATAAATGTACCCCGGGTACCTTTCTGTAGTACCCGATACGACAATGACCCCATCAGCTCTAGTACCATGACAGAGGATCCTAGCACTGTAGCATAACAGGAGGTCCAGTAGCCTGACATGGGATCAAGTAACATTATAAGGGATTCAGTATCCAGTTTTTTTTAATGTGTTTTGTGAATGCAGCCTGTGCCTGTGCCATGTGAAAAAAAGCGGCATTTTTCTAGAAATTGTGAAAATTGTGAAACAAAAGAAAAAGAAACTTTTTTCACTTTTATTTTCACAGTTTAATATCCCTTGGTTTTAAGTTTTGTTTTTGGTAAATACAGACTAGTTTTGACACCAGCTTATATTAAGACTAGTATCCTTACTGCCTTTTCTTTTTTTCTTTTTATTTCAGATTGTGAATTTTTTGGATATAATTGTGACAAAAGTATACTTTTTGGCATTGTGAATGGGGCCGTTCCAAATTAGGCATAAAAAACACTGGTATCATGACAGTTGATCTCCAGTATCATGAATCATATAGCATGGCAGGGATCCAGTAGGGTGATGGGGGACCCAGTACCAATACTTGTGCTATAGTATTATGACAGACGATTTTGTAGCATAACAGTGACAAATTATTGGGAATGGGGTATGAAAAATATACTCTAGTCCCCATCAGATATGATCCAGTAGCATGACATGATAAGTATGATCCAGTAGCGTGACAGGATATGATCCAGTAGCATGACAGGATATGATCCAGTAGCATGGCAGGATATGATCCAGTAGCATGACAGGATATGATCCTGTAGCATGACAGGTTATAATCAAGTAGCATGGCATGGTATGATCATGTAGAATGACAGAATATGACAAGATATTATTCAGTAGCATGGCATGGGTCTATTATCATGACAGAGGATCCTGTAGCATGAAATGGGATCCAGTAGTCAGGCATGATATGATCCTGCAACATGACATGATATGATCCAGTAGCATAGAAGGATTTGATCCAGTAGCATGGCGTGATATGATCCTGTAGCATGACAGGTTATGATCCAGTAGCATGGCATGATATGATCATGTAGCATGACAGGATATGATCCAGTAGCATGAAAAGTTATTATCCAGTAGCATAGCAGGGGTCTATTATCATGATAGAGGATCCTGTAGCATGAAATGGGACCCAGTAGCATGACAGGGTATGATCCAGTAGTATAACAAGTTATGATCCAGAAGCATGACATGATATGATCCAGTAGCAAGGCATGATATGATCCCGCAACATGACAGGGTATGATCCAGTAGCATGACAGGATTTGATTCAGTAGCATGACAGATAGTATCCAGTAGCACAGCAGGAGTCTATTATCATGACAGAGATCCTGTAGCATGAAATGTGATCCAGTAGCATGATAGGGTATGATCCAATAGCATGACAGGTTATGATCCAGAAGCATGACATGATATGATCCAGCAGCATTACAGGGGATCCAGCATCATGACACGATATGATCCAGTAGCATTACATGTGATCTACAATCATGACAGAGAGTTTAGTAACATGACATGATATGATTCAGTAGCATGACAGAATATGATCCTGTAGCATGAAAGAATATGATCCAGTAGCATGACAAGGGATTCAGTATCATGGCAGGATATGATTCAGTAGCATGACCGGATATAATCCAGTATCATGACATGATATGATCCAGAAGCATGGCATGATATGATCCAACAGTATGACGGGATATGATCTAGCAGCATGGCGAGATATGATCAAGTATAATGACAGGATATGATCCAGAAGCATGGCATGATATGATCAAGCAGCATGACGGGATATGATCTAGCAGCATGACGGGATAAGATCCAGTTGCATGACGGGATATGCTCCAGTAGCATGTCAGGATATGATCCAGTAGCATGAACTGATATGATCCAGATGCATGACATAATAGGATCCTGTAGCATGAAATGATATGATCCAGCAGTATGACAAGGGATCCAGTATCATGATAGAGGATAATTTAGCATGATAGGTGATCCAGTAGCATGGCATGATATGATCCAGTAGCATGGCATGATATGATCCAGTAGCATGACAAGATATGATCCAGTAGCATGACGGGATAATATCCAGTAACATGATAGAATATGATCCAGTATCATGACAGTATATTATCCAGTCACTTGACATTATATGATCTAGTAGCATGGCATGATATGCTCCAGTAGCCTGACAGAGGATCGTGTAGCATGAAAGGAGATATAGTAGAATGTCAGGATTTGGTCCATTAGCATTGCAATGTATGATCCAGAAACGTGATCCAGTAGCATTGCAGGGGATCCGGTATCATGATAGAGGGTTCAGTAGAATAAAAGGGAGTCCAGTAGTATGATAGGATATGATCGAGTAGCATGACAAGATATGATCATCTAGCATGGCAGGATATGATCCAGTAGCATGACGTGTGATCTAAAACCATGACAGAGGGTCCACTTGCAAGAAATACGATCCGATAGCATGACATGATATGATTCAGTAGCATGTCAGGATATGATCGAGTAGCATGACAAGATATGATCATCTAGCATGGCAGGATATGATCCAGTAGCATGACAGGATATGATCGAGTAGCATGACAGGATATGATCATCTAGCATGACAGGATATGATCGAGTAGCATGACATAATATGATCCTGAAGCATGGCAGGATATGATCCAGTAGCATGACAGGATATGATCCATAAGCTTGGCAGGATGTGATCCTGTAGCACGACAAGATATGATCGATCAGCATGTCAGGATATGATCTAATAGAATGACATGATATGATCGAGTAGCATGACATGATATGATCTTGTAGCATGGCAGGATATGATCCAGTAGCATGACAGGATATGATCCAGTAGCATGACATGATATGATCCTGTAGCATGACAATATATGATCCAGTAGCATGACAGGATATGATCCAGTAGCATGACAGGGGATCCAGTAGCATGACAGGATATGATCCAGTAGAATAACATGGGTTCTAGTATCATAACAGAGGATCCAGTATCGTGAAAGGGGATCCAGTAGCATGACAGGGGATCCATTAACATGACAGGATATGACCCAGTATCATGAAAGGGGGTCGAGTAGGATGACATCATATGATTCAGTAGCATGGCAGGATATGATCCAGTAGCATGGCGGGATATGATCCAGTAGTATGACAGGATATGATCCAGTAGTATGACAGGATATGATCCAGAAGCATGACAGGATATGATCATGAAGCATGACATGATATGACCCAGAAGCATGACATGATATGACCCAGTAGCATTACATGGGATTTAGTATCATGACAGAGGATCGTGTAGCATAAACGGGGATCCAGTTGCATGACAGGATATGATCCAGTAGCATGAAAGGAATCCAGTAACATGACATGATAGGATCCAGAAGCATTACATGATATGATCCAGTAGCATTACATGGGATCTAGTATCATGACAGAGGATCGTGTAGCATGAAATGAGATACAGTAGCATGACAGGATATGATCCAGAAGCATTACAGGATGTAATCCAACAGCATTACAGGGGATCCAGTATCATACCTGAGGGTCCAGAAGCATGAAGGAGGATCCAATATTATCACATGATATGATCCAATAGCATTACATGTGATATGAAATCATGACAGATGACACAGTAGCATGAAAGGCGATCCAGTAGCATGACATGATATGATTCAGTAGCATGACAGAATATGACCCAGTAGAAAGACAAGCTACGACCCAGAAGCATGACAGAGGATCCAGTAGTATTATAAGGTATCGATGAGCATACCAAGGGAACAACTAGGCTGATATCTGATCTAGTAGCATAACTTGTTGAAGTAAAATGACAGCGAATCCAGTAGTATGATTGTGGGTCCTGTAACATAAAAGGGACTCCATTAGACTGACATGACATCTAGTAGCATGACGAAGGATCCTGTATGATGTCATGGGATTCAGCAGCATTACAAAGAATTTCATAGCATGACAGGGGATCCGGTAGCATTGCATGTGAAATAGTATCATAGCAGAGGATCATAGCACTGCAGCATAACAGGGTGTCCAGTAGCCTGATAGGGGATCGTGTAACATTATAATGGATTCAGAATCATAACAGGTGATTCAGTAGTATGCATGGGGATCCAGAAAGCTGACACAAGATCAAGTAGCATGACATCGGATCCAGCAGCGTGAGAGGGGTTCCAGTATGCTGACATTGGATGCAGTGGCATGACAGAGGATCATAACATGCCAGGGATCCAGAAGGCTGACAGGGGATCCAGTACCATTAGTTGTGATCTAGTATCACGACAGAGGATTCAATAGCATGAAAGTGAATCCAGTAGCATTATAGGTGATGTCGTTGAAACGTTTCAGATGATGGAGGGCAGCAGGGGGCAATAAAATATCCGGACACATATTTGGTTGTTCAACACGCAATTTGGCAATTGGGAATGGGGGTGCAAAACATACTCTAGTCTCCGTCAGATTATCGTAGGCCCTGACAACTATTGTCACCTGTTCATACGCCTATGTGACAAGGAATCCAGTAGTACAAGGGATCCAGTAGCATAACTGGGGAAATATTGTAATGACAAGGGATCCACAGCATAACTGGGGATCTTTTACAATGAAAAGAGATCCAGTAGCATGACATGAGATCCAGTATCACGACATGGGATCCAGTAGCATAACTGGGGATCTATTAAAGTGACAATGGATCATTAGCACGTCAGTGATTCAGTAACATTACAGAGAATTGGGAATGGGGGTGCAAAACATACTCTGTTCTCCGTCAGAATATTGTAGGCCCTGGCAACTATTGCCACCTGTGCATACGCCTATGTGACAAGGGATCCAGTAGTACAAGGGATCCAGTAGTACAAGGGATCCAGCACAAGAAATCCAGTAGCACAAGGAATCCAGTAGCACAAGAGGTCCAGTAGCACAAGGGATCCAGTAGCACAAAGGATCCAGTCGTACAAGGGATCCAGTAGCACAAGGGATCCAGTAGCATAACGGATCCAGTAGTACAAGGGATCCAGTAGTACAAGGGATCCAGTAGCACAAGGGATCCAGTAGTACAAGGGATCCAGTAGTATTAGGGATCAAGTAGCACAAGGGATCCTGTAGCAAGGGATCCAGTAGTATTAGGGATCCAGTAGCACAAGGCATCCTGTAGCATAAGGGATCCAGTAGTACAAGGGATCCAGTAGCACAAGGGATCTAGTAGCACAAGGGATACAGTAGCATAAGGGATCCAGTAGCACAAAGGATCCAGTCGTACAAGGGATCCAGCAGCACAATGGATCCAGTTGCACAGGGGTCCAGTAGCACAAGGGATCCAGTAGTACAAGGGATCCAGAAGTACAAGGGATCCTTTAGTACAGGGCATCCAGTAGCATATTAAAGGCGATTGAGTAGCATGACATATGATCCAGTAGCATGACATATGATCCAGTAGCATGACGTAGAATAATGTAGCATGACAGAGGATCCAGTAGATGACAGATGATACTGTAGCATGACAGGGGATACTGTAGCATGACAGAGGATACTGTAGCATGACTGAGGATCCAGTAGCATGATAGCGGATCAAGTAACATGACAGAAGATCCAGTAGCATGACAGAGGATACTGTAGCATGACTGAGGATACTGTAGCATGACTGAGGATCCAGTAGCATGATGGAGGATCAAGTAACATGACAGAGGATCCAGTAGCATGACTGAGGATACTGTAGCATGACTGAGGATACTGTAGCATGACATGATATGACCCAGTAGCATGATGGAGGATCCAGTAGCATGACTTAGGATCCAGTAGCATGACATGATATGACCCAGTAGCATGATGGAGGATCCAGTAGCATGACTGAGGATCCAGTAGCATGACAGAGGATCCAGTAGCATGACAGAGACAGAGGATCCAGTAGCATGACAGAGGATATTGTAGCATGACTGAGGATCCAGTAGCATGACAGAGACAGAGGATCCAGTAGCATGACTGAGGATCCAGTAGCATGACAGAGACAGAGGATCCAGTAGCATGACTGAGGATCCAGTAGCATGACAGAGAAAGAGGATCCAGTAGCATGACTGAAGATCCAGTATCATGACAGAGACAGAGGATCCAGTAGCATGACTGAGGATCCAGTAGCATGACTGAGGATCCAGTAGCATGACAGAGACAGAGGATCCAGTAGCATGACAGAGATAGAGGATCCAGTAGCATGACTGAGGATCCAGTAGCATGACAGAGACAGAGGATCCAGTAGCATGACTGAGGATCCAGTAGCATGACCAGCGGATCCAAAAGCATGACATGATATGACCCAGTAGCATGCCAGGGAATCCAGTAGCATTACAGCGGATCTAGTAGCATGACCGAGAATCCAGTAGCATTACAGCTGATCTAGTTGCATGACCGGGAATCCAGTAGCTTTACAAGGTATCAAGTAGCATGCCATGGAATCAGGTAGGCTGACATGAGATCCAGTAGCATAAAAGGAGTGTTCCGTTTGTATACGGAGGAATCTAGTAGGCTGACATGGGATCTAGTAGCATGACAGGGGAACCGGTTAAGATGTCATGCTATCCAGTAGCACGACAGGGACCCAATGCCATGGGATGGAATCAACAAGAGGTCAATGGCATTGAAGCTCTACTGACAGGTTTTGATAGCTAGATCAGCATTCCTGTTTCATGAAAATCTGTTAAGTAGTTTCAGAATAGTCGTTACAAGTTTTTATATATAACTCTATGCAAACAAAGATGTTTAATGTTGAATCAAAATAATTTTCAACAAGGACCAACATCATGTCATACTGCTCCTTTTTGGAAAAAGTTCCATATCAATATCACTTATAGTTTTCAAGAAGTAATCGCTACAAACTTGTTTTTTATCAACTAGACTTCATGGGCAACATTTCTGTAAAGTTTGATGAAAATCCATTCAGTAGTTTCAGAGTAGTAGTCGCTACAAAAAAAAGTTTACGGACGGACGGACACCGCGCCACGGCATAAGCTCTAGTGATCAGAGCTACAAAAAAAAAAAAATATATATGAGCCGCAACACACGAAAAAACGTCCCTTCGGACGTTTAGACGACAACGTCGTAAAGTAACAATTTATGACGTCAGCCGGTAATCAATTAATTACTTATCAAAATTCTCGTTACTTCCGTGTTTTACCTAACTATTATATCATAGGGAATATGTTTTCTTAATATAAATAGTTGATGCTATAGAAAATGGTAATTGTTTATGTTTTTTGTTGTTATTTAATCAACGACGTCATCCAAGACGTCGACATCAACGTCAAAATTAACAGTTAATAATACAGTCTTTAATTTTCAAATTGAGATAAAATCATTTTTAATTAAGATATCAACATAAATTAAAAAGATTTTTAAAGAGAAAATCACCGTGTTTCATAAACATCGAAAAATATAAAAAGTCAAAATTTAGTCTGAAGGGACGTTTTCGTGTGTTGCTGCTCATATATATAAAAAAAAAAATAATTTTTTTTTATAATATAAAAAAAGAAAGTCATAAAATCTGGTAAAGTTTCGTAAATATCAGATGCAAAATGAAGGCCCTATCATACTTACGAGGCAAATTATAGCATTTTTAACAAAATCAGCTTTCATTGACATTAACAATCTGATTAAGTTTGGCAAAGATCGGATGAAAAATGAAGGCCCTATCGTCTTGAGGCAAAATATAGCATTTTTAACTAAATCAAGGGCCATAGCAGTTACTGATCCGATATGGCTGGTTTTCGAACTTGTCCGAGCTTTTATTGACATTAACACTCTGATAAAGTTAAAGTTCGGATGAACAATGAAGCCCATATTGTCTTAACAAGGCAAAGTATAGCAATATAGAATTTTTAACTAAATGAAGGGCCATAACTCCGCTGTTACTGGTCCGATCCGGCTGGTTTTCGAACTTGTCCAAACTTTCATTAATTTATATTAACAATCTGGTAAAGTTTGGTAAAGATCAGACGAATGAATGAAGGCCCTATCGTCTTAACGAGACAAAAGTTAACGACGGACGACGGACACTGGCCATCCCATAAGCTCAGTTTTGATGTTATGGCGCAGAATGCAAATTACCACATAAGGTCATAGCGACCTTGACCCTTAACCATTGACTGACCTGCTAACCCCAATGAAATACAATATTTTCTCTTACCAAGGGCAATGCACCTATGTAGTTTCATGAGTGTAGGTGTTATGGTGTTGAAGTTATCCTACAAAATGCCTATCATGTTGACCTTGACTTTTGACCAAATGACCCAAAATAAATAGGGGTCCTCCTCACACCAAAGTCAATATGCCTATGAAATTTCTTTAGTATGAGTGTTATAGTTTCAAAGTTATCGCGAGGAATGCCTATATCCATTTAAGGTCATGGCCACCTTGACCTTTATCCCACTGAACCATAATCAATAGGGTTCCTCCTCTCGCAAAAGTCAATGTACCTATGAAGTTTCATATGGGTTTTAGAAGTTATGAGATGGAATGTCTATTGCCATATAAGGTCATGGTGACCTTTGACCCACTGGTTCCAAAAACAAGAGGGTTCCTATTTTTACCTAGGGCACTGTATCTATGATATTTTATGAGGGTAGGTGTTATGGTTTTGAATATATTGCGTGGAATGCATATTTCAATATAAGGTCACTGTGACCTTTGACCTACTGGGCCCAAAAGAATGTATGTATGAAGTTTTAAAAGTGTAGGTGTTTCAATTTTGAAGTCATCCTGAGGAATACATTTTTCTATATAAGGTCACAGTGACCTTTGACCCAAAAGAAATAGGCTTTCTCCTTTCACCTAGGCAATGTACCTATGAAGTTTTATGAGTGTAGGTGTTACAGTTTTGAAGTTATTGTGCGGAAGGCATATTTCCATATAAGGTCACTGTGACCTTAACCTTTGACCTACTTGCCCCAAAAGCAATAGGGTTCCTCCTCTCAACTAGGGCAATGTACCGATGCAGTTTAATGAGTATAGGTATTATGGTTATCATCCGGAATGCGGTTTTCTATAAATGTTCATAGCAACCTTGACCTTTGACCTACTAAACCCAAAAACAATAGGTATCCTCCTCTCACCTAGGGCAATGAACCAATGAAGTTTCATGAGTGTAGGTGTTATGATTTCGAAGTTTAAATCCGGAATACGTCTATATTTTTTATTTTTCAAATAATAATTATTAAAAAAACACAACAGTTTTCAAGTTTTCATGCTTTTGAAACCACAATTGACCCAATTATAAAAATGCGTTTTCAATTAGTCAAAAATGCTCTACCTCATCTAATGTGTATTGGATAAGAACAGTGCTCTGCCTTCTTCTATCCTCTTCTAAACTTCGTACTTCTCTGCCCAGCAGAGAGCAAACGAACCGGCCATAAGTTTACAACAAAAATCAGAGTTTATTGACTTATTTTATTTCGTAATACATGCATTTTAATTATAAATAGTACAAACAATAAACAACAAAATTGCACGATGGATGATAAATAATGGAAAATAAGTATAAAACGAGTTGTTTGCTCTTCACTTAAGCGTTTTCCGCCCATTCGTGTATGTAATTTCTCAACCCGTGATGTGTCCTGGCACTTCCCATTATTGTGTAGTGTTGTCCTCTTCTGTTTTTCATACCCATGGATTTTTCCATTTCATTTGTGTTGTGGCCCCATTTTTTAGTATCATTCCTACCCTTTCCCAGAGTGTTGTTACCCTTCTCTTTTTGTTAAAGCCCCGTCTGTGTATGTTGTTGCCCCAGCCATGTGTTTCTGCTACCAAATACACTACTCAACTTTTATAAATGGTCACTTTTCAAAGAAATATATTATATTTTTTTTAATAATTCATATTTTCATTTGAAATTTTAACTGGCGTCGTTTAACAAATATCGTTAGCGATTTATAAAACTTTGTCTGCCTTGATTGGACTACAACCTTGTTGATAAACATAATAAAATATTGTTATGTGTTTCGGCGATTTTCAGTTTTTAGTATTCGTGTTATTTTTTTAAAAAAACCTGGGTGACCGATTATAAAAGTTGAGTAGTGTATATTACTGCCACTCCCCCAATGTGTTTTGCTTCTTCCCTGTTTTGCTGTCCTTTGCTCATTTATTGTTGATTGTGTAGTATTGTCCCTCCGCATGTCACTTTGTGTAGTTTCTCTTCCCTCAAGAGTGTTGTAGTCATCAATGTGTTTTTACTCTTCCTCATCGTGCTGTTACCCCTCCCAATGTATTGTTGATACACCAATGTGTAATGTTCCCATCCCTGTGTAATTCCACTTCCCCCGAGAGCGTTGTCCCAAATTTATGTGTTTTTAATCTCCCTTAGTGTAATGTTGCCCTTCCCCATGTGTTGCCCCTTACCATGTGTAATTCCACTTCCCCCGAAAGTGTTGTTACAAATGTGTTTTATAATCTCCCTCAGTTTGCTGTTGCCCCTCCCCATGTGTTGCCCATTTCCATATGTAATTTCACTTCCCCCGAAAGTGTTGTTCTTAATGTGTTTTTAATATCCCTCAGTGTGCTTGTTGCTCCTCCCCATGTGCTGCCTCTCCCCGTGTGTTGCTCATTCCTAGGTATATTGCCTATTCAAAGTGTATTTGGTCTGTCCATGTATAGTGTTGCTTTTACAGAGAGTGGTGTGACTTCTCCTTGATTTTATCAGTAGACATGTACCATGCCATACAAAAATGTCCAACACAATACATATGTCTGAAGCAACGGTCAAGGAAAACAATGCAATCCATATAATCACTTCATTTCATATCACAATTGCAGCTAGCAAACATCACATGCTTTTTTTAGGTGTACATTGATGATCCCATCAGAAAAAGACTACCTTTTTGTAGTATTATCAATTAACAAATTTAACTCTTAAACATCATATGAACATTTTTTTGATAGTTCCGGAGAGAAACATTTATTTAAAAGCGCTACTAAGTTGAATGTTAAAATAAGTGTTATTTGCATGACGTAGATACTACTTTACCACTGCATGACTACACGGGGAAATGAGATAAATCTGAATTGTATAGCTGCACAACTATTGCCAGATAACTGATAAATACATTTACCCGTGGATTAATTTACCTGTTCAAAGTTTTCTACGTCATCAAATCAAATCTTAGTCTCGCTTTTCAGAAAATATTGCAATGTGTGAATTGTAAATATCTATAGTTGTGTATTGATTTCAATTTAAATAACCATAAACATTTTCATGAAACAAAACATGGCCGGAGAACTTTAACAATATCAGTATGAATTAAATCAATTGTGAAGATAGTTTTAAGTCAATCAATATTAAGCTAGTCTATTATTTTTTTAAAGTGAAACAGAAAATTGCCCATTTTTGTCGCCATTGTTTTGTGACATCATGTATATTACTATTTTTTATAGTAAATCTGCTTCTATTAAGTTTTATTTTTTTCTTATTATTTAAAAAATGGCTAGTTATGCCAAAAAATACAATAAAACATTCTCAAACAATTGTTTTCTTGGTTTTAATCGATTTTGAATTTTGTTAATTTGGATGTTACATGATCGGTCAACAAACTGCACATTCCCTCATTGAAATTTTAAACCCACCCAGTGAAGAAACAGCCCTGCAAAGTTCATTATAAGCAATAAATTTGCGTCAGTTCCAAGATATTTGATCTAAGCTAGAAAGATGTGCTTAAATATCTATTAAATCGAGCTTTAGAAAATAATTGGTCATTTATCGGTAAAAAACATCCAAAACTTTGATGCCTGAACTGACATCAGTGACACTACCCTTGAATTGAAATGGATTCTTCCAAAACGTTTTTTTGGAGGATTATATATTGTGGACGTTACACAAAAAAAATGTCAACACGTCAAAAATAACGTCCGTAATAAAAGTTTACTTGGTATCTTTTTTTTGGTGACATTAATTTCAGAAAATGAGGATTTGTAATACATTGTATAAAGCAGATGTGTTCTGCAAACATTTCAAATGTAATTATGTTTAGATAATAAAATAAAAAGACACACAAAAAAGCATTTTTCAGTCTTAAAGTTAAGTAACGTCCATCACAGTGACATTTTTGCAAAATATTGATTATATTTTGGCCTTTTTTACTCAGTTTTCTTATAATAAGTATAGACTTCATCAAACATTTATAAAAAGACTTCCATCGTAAATAAAACCTGTAAACTGTATCAAATATATACTGTCAAATTATGTTGAGTAACATCCACCACATTTTTTATTAACAAGCAAAACATGCAATTTATGAAATATTTACACCATTAAGCATCTTTTTCACTTCAAAATGAGTCAATTTAATATATTATCTTCAATTTAAGCCCAAAACAGAGTTGGTACACTATCTTTTATTGTTTTACCAGTTGTCCCCATTACAACTGCAGTTTAACTCAGAAGGACCCATGACCATAGACCAATATATTACCAGGTTATGAGATTGGTTAGGCTACAGGTTACGGATTTATCTCTAAACAGGTTTATAAGGTTTTACAAGAGCGCCGTCTAACAGGGCATTATATGCCCCTGACACCTGTCAAGTCAATATGACTGACATTTGACCTACTGACTCCAAAAGCAATTGGGTTTCTCCTCTCACCAAGGGCAATGTACCCTTGAAGTTTTATGAGTGTAGGTTTTTTAGTTTTACAGTTATTGTGCAGAAGGCATATTTTCACATAAGGTCAATGCAACCTTGACCTTTGACCTGCTGGCTCATATATAATAGCGTTCCTCCTCTCACCTAGGGCAATGTACCAATGAAGTTTTAAGAGTGTAGGTGTTATGGTTTTGAAGATATTGTGCATAATGCATATTTTCATATAAGGTCACCTTGACCTTTGACCTACTGACCATTAACACGGCATGGTTTCTCCTCTCACAAATAGCAATGTATGTATGAAGTTTTAAGAATG
Source organism: Cyrtodaria siliqua (assembly GCA_037043455.1). Classification (NCBI taxonomy): domain Eukaryota; kingdom Metazoa; phylum Mollusca; class Bivalvia; order Adapedonta; family Hiatellidae; genus Cyrtodaria; species Cyrtodaria siliqua. The sequence goes on along the minus strand of JAWPHD010013449.1, from coordinate 9,181 downwards.
AAGGTGTTTCAATTTTGAAGTTATTATGAGGAATGCATTTTTCTATATAAGATGATGGTGACCTTTGGTGACCCTGACCTTTGACCTACTGACCCCGAAAGCAATAGGGTTTGTTCTCTCACCAAGGGCAATGTAACTATTAGCTAGTAACTATTTTATGAGTGCAGGTGTTATGGTTTTGAAGTTATTGTGTGGAATGCATATTTTCCTTATAAGGTCATTGCAACCTTGACCTTTGACCTACTGGCTCCAAAAACAATAAGGTTCCTCCTGTCATCTAGAGAAATTTACATATAACGTTTTAAGGGTGTATGTGTTATGGTTTTGAAGTTATTGTGTGGAATGCATATTTTCCACATAAGTTCATTGCAACCTTGACCTTTGACCTATTGGCTCCAAAAGCAATAGGGTTCCTCCTCTCACCTGGCGCAATTTACATATGAAGTTTTATAAGTGTATAGGTGTCAAAGTTTTGAAGTTATTGTGCGGAATGCATATTTCCATATAAGGTCACTGTGACTGACCTACTGCGACACCCCACCCCACCCCCAAAATAGGGTCCCTTCTCTCACCTAGGGCAATGTACCTAATGAAGTTTTATGAGTGTAGGTGTTATGGTAAATGAAAGTATTGTGCAGAATGTATAATTCCATTTAAGGCCCCAGAAAACAATAGGGTTCCTCCTCTCACCTAGGGCAATATACCTATGAAGTTACATGAGAGTGGGTCTCGAATATTTGGAGTTATAATGCAGAATGTGAATTGTTTACGGAGACAGACAACCACATACCATAATTACAACATTGTTTTGGGTAAGATGAAGATGTGTGTGAAGTTGTATGCACATAGGTCAAATATGTTTCAAGTTATGGACAGTTATGAGCTTGGTTAGGTTGCAGGTTAAAGTTTCATGAAAAGGGAAACAACTCTGCCAAAATGAAAGTCAGTTATTGGACATGTATAACCACATTCCTTGAGGTAAGATAAAGATGTGTGAGAAGTTTTTAGTCTAGATCATCTGCGATGCCTGCTTGTTTCAAGACAAATGTCTAGAACTGTTCTTCTGAAAATAGTTTGACGCAGCAGCCATTTTATCAAGATTCTGATATCGTTTCTGATTGGCACAGACGCACATTCTATTGAAGATATACAGAATGGCAGAACACTAAATTAATAAATAAACAAAGTGCAAAACTTCGTCATTATATCCACAAACGAAATGCGAATGGTCAAATATATTATAAAAAAATAAATAATTACAAACAGGTGTTTCCAGTTTCATTTTTTTTCTACATAAAGGGTCAAGACGTTTGTATTTACAATCAAGTGTCGAAGAGAATCAAGTAGTGTTGGGAATCAGTTGAAAATTCATGATCGATTATCAGAATTTTCAATCAACCGATGATCGATCCTTAATCGGTTAAACATGGCTTCCATATAAGACACCAGCGTAAGCCTTTTTTGGACTATAATGAAGAAAAGAAACACATTTCAAGTATGTTCTGGTCATTAAGCAATTGAATGAAACTGACCAAACATTTATTTTAACTATAAATTGTGATACCCCCTTAGAGATATACATGATTATTTGTTGCAAAATAAACTTGTTTCATTCTCTTGTACATTTTAGTACAAGAGAATGAAATAGGTTATAATTCTGCAACAGCCGAGTAAACACGATCATGAAAAATTGTAATCGATTAATCAGAACTAAAGAAGTTTTATGAACATAGGTCAAATACTTTTCAAGTTATGGCCACTTATGAGCTTGGTGAGGTTGCAGGATACTTTTCTGAAAAGGGGCAAAACTCTGCCAAAATAAAGAGTTATTGGACCTGTGTAACAATGTACCTTAAGGTAAGATGAAGAAGTACTTCAAGCTATGGCCAAAGTTATTGTGACGGACGAAAAAGTGATCCCTAAGTGTCTGCCATGCTACGCAGGCGACACAAAAAACGGGCGTATAGAAAAAGGATACAAATAATCCACCAAATAAACCTTTGGTTATGAGATCATGTCTTGATATGAAGTATTTGTTCCAGCCAGTCCCTGCCTTGGTTAATAGGAAAAACTGAAAAATAAAGAGATAATATTATAACAAGAGCACTGTCTAGTTGGCCCATATGCGCCTTTCATATAACATACCGGGTCTGTATTACACATTATTAATATTATAAAGCAATATTAGTTTCATATTTAATATATGCATATGCACTAAAGTAGGCCACGTGATCTGTACAATTGAATAATTGTTGAAGGGGAGGAGATGCACTATTTTCAAACAACATTTATTTTAAAGAGCTGTGAAAAACTTGAAAAAAGCTGAAAGAATTATCAAAATGTCATGGGAAATAAAGGAGATATGACCTATTGAAAATTTGCAAAGAAAATTAAATGGAGATGGTCATCTTGGAATGATGACGTCATCATGCCTTTTCACTATACATATTGTACATGGCATAATGACAAAATATCTTTCAAAGCAAAGAAAACCACTGCAAATGAGAAGTAAGCATTTAATGTATACATTTTACATTTGTATATTTATTTTTAATCAATTTGCAGTGATTTTCTTAGCTTTAAAAGCTAAATGTCATTAAGCCTTATATGTATGATCAACATTTTAAAAGTTTGGACTCACTAGCACTTCAGGATGGTTAATCTACTTTCTAGTTTGATCAAACACCCTTCATGTACATGTATCTTTAAGAGCAATGAGAAATGTATGTGCCATCTTAATCAGAAAGGTTTTATTAAATTACAGACCCAGTTGCGTACAAGTACCCCAAAAATGAATTCTGTTTGCATTTCACTTTTTATAAATTTTGCATTTTTTTAAATAGCATTTACCATGTTTACTGCATTCTTGAATGCATGCAGCATTTATAAACCAAACTCTGCATTATTTAAATGTACGAAACTAGTTCCTGAACGCAACACATAATGCCTGCGTTTAAATGCACAAACGGAGAAAATACATTTGCGTTCGTTCATGCAGGGTTTAACAATCCCAACATCTCCCAAGATTAATACATGTATTGTTTTTGCCCAAATTATATAATTCTAAAAGTAGCTTTTCTGCAAACAACAGTCATATTTTACAACAAATGTACACCGTTTCTAAACCTACTGACCACGAGATATACCGGTATATATATAAGGGTGAGAAAATACAAACATCTACAAAATACCTTTCAAAAAGCACTGGATATATATAACTTAGATATTTTGAGAATCCAAACTCTAAGGACACAGTATAAATGGCTTTACTCGAGGCCAGGCTTTACTTTTAAGTTTGCCAGACCAAACCGCAAAACTTGAGCATTGAATTACGAGTTACTAACTTATAATTCATTTTACATGTATTCATTCACAGGTGTGTATTCAATCACAGGTATTTTAAAAACCCATGAAAAATCCTATACTTTTAATTGCCACATATACATTATTATATGACTCAACACCTGGATAAAGTTTTGTAGTGTAATTTTGCCATTATTTGGCAGGTTAGTTTCTTTAAAATATAGTAATAAATTGAATAATTTGACTTACAGTCAAAATTGTTGTAAGATGTTTTATAAACAGGCCCCAGGTGCTCGATACTACCCAGAGTATCTACATACCCACGGCCACCATCCAACAATTTATGTATCATTATTTATAGATTTTTTGCTATTTTAATAATATGTTTCTATTATTTCTATTATTTCTTCAGGATTCAGGGTCCCCTCTGGATTATTTTCTCTTTGCGCCACCACTTGCGCCAAATGAAATAAGTCGGAGACAAACTGGAGCCAAATAGTTCCAGTGGCAATATCATCTATAAACTTTATATGCATTCATATACTAAATAGAGAATATACATGTACAATACAATTAGATATTAATAATAATTATGTGAAAAAGTTCCTGAAAGTAATGCAGTTGAACATGTGCCAGTTTCAAAATTCCTATCTATGTGATATGACCTCATTGTCAATAAGACTGTAGTGAAAGTTCTTTCTTAATTATTTAACTCAATTTAGAAGCATATCATAGATCAGTCAATGTGAACAAGCACAGGTCAGATGTAAATATCATCCAATCAAAGCCATTAGATTACCAGTAATGCATATTCATGACTTCCTGCCCTGAAGCCACACATGTCCCACTAATATCAATGGTGGCCGTAGACAAGTGTTAATTGGTTTATTGTTCATTTTGTTATTTGCACATTTTGTGTCAAGGGTAATAAAAGGATGCGTCTTATGGAAGGGCCCCTTGTTTTATTTTTGGTGTTTGGTGACTTAGATTACATTTTCGCCAAATGCTAAAAGTTAGAGCCATTGTGATAATTTTTTCTCATGTGGCTCCATTAGCGATGCCCAGAGCTGACCCTGAGACTGTTTTGTCTTCATATTATCATAACCAAAAATCCTATCCACCAACCCACTTCTAAAATCCTGAGGCCAAAAACAACAAACATTGAACTTATATACTGTTTATTAAAGTATGGCCGTGCCATTTCGGACTATTTACATCATTTATTCATTATGAATTAAACTTTACTCACAGAGAGCACAAAAGCCATAATAAAGTAAAAGGCAAATCCATATAGTGCTGTCAATCCCAGAATGCCTGCTGCTGCGCCCGACAGTGATGACATTGAGGTGTGACAATACTCCAAGATTCCATTGTTCTGACGAATGGCAAGCTCGTTGTACGCTGTTGTATCTGTAATAAAGCAAGCATAATTAATGAAGGGGTATAAAAACCACTGCCGAACCCCCCTTACCGAACCCTTAATCACCAAACCCCTAGTTTTTGAACAAAACGAGGGTTCAACGTGTTATTTCTGTGAAGTTTAGCATTCATAAACTAATAAACCTCATTATAAATGTAATTTCCAGTCTTGGTTTCCTGTATTAATGGAGATACAGCCATTTGTTTACCTTTTTTCACTGATATCGAACCCTAGTCTAAAAATAATAACGGTGTCCTGGAGTTAAGCAATCATTCAAATCAACTTAAAATAAACAATGTTGACACTTTTTTCCTCTTTATTCCTGAACTCAATTCTGAATCTGAAACTGCAAAAATACTCCCATCCTTCAAATTGAAGATAATAGGGAGGCGAAAGTCAGCGTAACAAATAAGACAATTAAGAGATCTGAAGTTAATATATTACAGGTTTAAAAATTTAAAAACAATGAAAACAATAAAAACACTGTATCTATTGAAAAAGTGGTGGTGAGGGCCTAGATTTGAACATGTCAAGGCTAGAGCTCTCTTTTGTATTTAGTGGTAGTTCATTCCAGTATCGTACTGTGCGTGGGAAGAAGGAGTTTTGGTGGTAATTAGTGCTAGAAAATGGAATGACAAAGTTCAGGTTTCGAGATGGTATAAAGAGATGATGATGACCTACACACAGAAGGTTATTTTGAATTTTGTACAGATTTGTTAAGGAGTAATTTTTCTTCTTATGTTCTAAAGTTGGCCATTTTAGTTTGTTTAGCATTGAGGTCACACTGCTTTGGTAGTTGTAATCATTAAAACAAATGTGGCAGCTCTTCTTTGTATCAATTCTATTTTTTGGGCGAGTTCTTTTTGCCATGGATGCCACACTGAGGAATAGTATTCTACTTGGGGTCTGACATATGTTTTGTAAGCTATTTCTTTAATTTTTCAATTTCTGACTTTAATATTTTTTTTGATAAAATTAAGTATGGTATTGCCTTTGTTAGGGGTGTTATGTGAGGTGTCCAGTCTAAGTTTTGATTGAGAGTAACTCCCAAGTATTTTGCATTTTCAGTGGATTTTAGTATTTCGCCATGTAATTTGTAGGGATATTTAATTTTATTTATTTTTCTTGTAATTCTAACATGTCTAATTATTTCATATTTATCTGGGTTAAATTCCATTAGCCATTCACTTTCCCATTTTTCAAGCTTTATAAGGTCTGACTGGAGTGTTTCTGCGTCAGTTTCTGATTTGATGGTTATGTAAACGATTGTGTCATCTGCAAAGAGTCTTACTGAGCTGGTGATGTCTAAGGGCATGTCATTTATGTAGCAAAGAAAGAGACAGGGGCCTAGAACAGAGCCTTGTGGCACGCCTGATAGTACTTTGCACTCATCTGATTGCATGCCTTCGACTAGTACTACATGTACTAGTTGGGATCTGTCAGAGAGAAATGATTGTATCCAGTGGGTGGTTTGTGTGTCAATGCCTAGTCTTTATCAAATGCTTTTGAGAAGTCCATGACAATAAGGTCTGTTTGCTTTTTGTTTTCTAAGTTATCAAAGATCTCTTGTGTGAAACTGAGTAATTGTGATTCGCAGCTGTGCTTAGATCGAAAACCATGTTGTAAATTGTAAAGTATTTTGTTTTATTTAGGTGAGACATGATGTTTGTTACTATTATATGTTCCATGATTTTGCTGGTAATACATGTTAGGGATATTGGTCTGTAGTTTGATGCTTTTTGGTCCAATTTTAAATACTGGGGCTACGTGGGCTTTTTTCCAGTCTTTTGGGACTATTCCTGTTTTCAGTGAGGTGTTAAATATTGTTGTCAGGATGGGGGCGAGTTCAGCTGGGCGAGTTCAGTTCCTAGTTCTTTTAATATTATTGGTGTAATTTGGTCGGGGCCTGCTGCCTTATTGGTATTAAGTTTAAGGAGACGTTTGGTGACGCCCTGTACTGTGATGTTTATAAGTGGCATGTGTGTCTTATTACTGTGAGTTGTATTATTAAGTGTTATTTTTTCTGCCAGATGACTAAGTTTTAATGGTTTCGGGGGAGAGAATGCTGACTGGCATTGTTTGTTAAGTATATCAGCTTTGTCAGTAGGGTCAGTGTGATGTAGGCCATGTGGGGCTATACCAGTGCTTTCAATTTTATTGCGTTTAATGAATTTATAAAGCTTTTTATTGTTTTTATCTTCTCGCTTGTTATTATGTTTTCCACATGACAAATATGCATTTCTGAGCTGTGTTTGGATTTCAGATTTGATCTTTTTGAGGCTGTTTTTTCTATGGTTTGTGCATGGAGCATTTGGTTTTCTTTTGATTTTTTGGTGGAGTTTGTATTTTTTTCTAATTAGATTTTTGATGTCATTTGTGAGCCATGGTAGGTCTTCTTTGGGATTTGTTTGCTTTGTTGGTACATGTTTGTTAGTGAGTTTGTTTAATTCAGTCTTAAAGTATACTAGCTTCCTATGATATCACGGGTTCTATGGTATCACGGTAGTGTCCAATCTATAAAACAGTACGCATCTCTGCTAAAATATGATACTTATCTTATAGAGTGATGACTTCAGGTACATATAGTAAAATAATTGAAAATTCTAACACGACCTCCGCAGTCTTCCATATACACAAAGAAGGGAGACAGCTGTATGTTATTCTACGATAAAACACAGCTGTTACATTAATTCCCCGCGTATATTTCATCCGTTGGAAGCGCCACGTTACATGACCTCACTTGGTAAATATACGTCACGAAGACAAATTGAACAGTAATTTTAATGAAATGCTAATTACAACAAAATTGCCATTCTCCCAAACCGTGCACACCCCCGAAATAAACCCATCATATGCACATGTACATATAACATTAATAAGCATCTTGAACAAGGTGAGAACGTTTGACGTCATACAGCGCAAGCTATATGACGTAAGCAATGACTTAATTGTTTGTCACGTGAAAACCAGTGCATTGAAACGCAGAACTTTGCATACGGGTGCGCCCAATGAAAGAGCCTGTTAACATAGCAGCCTGATTACCTTGACCTCCGAGATAATATATAGTGCCCCAACAATAGCGTTCGGATGCGAGAAATTAAATCACTCGTGCTTACGCACTCGTGATTTAATTACTACGCATCCGAACTCCTAACTGTATTTTATTCACCGATAAAACACAGGTACTTATTTATTATTTCTTAAATATAAGTATATTTATCATAAATATAAGGATATTTCGAAATAATGGAAAAAGTTGTCAATTTCCTTATCTTTAAAATTCATCCCCCTAGTCTCCATAAATGCAGTTTCCACTACCGTGACGGTTATAAAATTCATTAATTTTCAGTCTTATGAGTCTGTAGTACATTATTGTTTCTAGAAATGGTCACTCATTGAATCTTAAACCAGTTACTAACAAATACATGATACACAATTTGTGCATACCGTGATACCATAGAACTTTTAAAATAATAAGCTCAATGAGGGTACCATTCTTTTCAAATCTAATTTTGACATTTTTACGTAAAATTGATAACATTTTATACCATAAAAAATTAGTAGAAGGGTCACAGAAAGCATTTGAGTTTCCTTTTTCTTCAAATAGTGTGTACAGTTTAATTTTTGTGTCAAACCATTTAAGTACCGTGATACCATAGAACGCCATGCTATGTCCATTGTTTTTCTGGATTATTTTCAATGTCTTTGTTACTGTGCCTGTGGAATGATGTTGAGAGTTTTTTGACGTCTGTTTTGAACTCAGTCCAGTTTGTTTTGCTGTATAGATTGATGCTGCGTATTGGTTGTGTGAGTCTTCCAAGTTCCACGGATGATATCTATTGTCTTGTACATACGTTTTATGAAAGTCTCATCGACTCTCTAAAAGTCTCGCCAAAATCGCCCACAAACGTGCGGGGCGATTTCAATCTTGCGTTTATTCCCTGGCCTTGTTGAAGATCATAGCGTAGCGAATCAGAAGCAGGCCGGTATGCCCTTGTGATAAAATATACCCCACCCACCGCCAAGTAATTTCTAAATAATTTGGGAGACCATATTTGCCACATATTTAAGCGGTTTGGAACATATCTCTCAAACAGTATATGAAACAAACTTGAAACTAATTTTATGTCATGCATTCTGCGTGATATTAACTTCAATTTGCGTTGATCTTAAGCGAGTTTACCTCGTTTTGGCCTCTGCTTAGTTTTGACAGCAATGGTGGTCGCCATTTTAAATTTTATTTAATGCACGAATAGTATTGATTATCGTCGTCTTCACCATTTTTAATAACCTATAGCCACAGTTCTTGCGATAGCGTATAGACCGATGCAGTTTATATACCATAGCCTTAGGGAAAACCTGCTCGAACTTCCCGTGAGGGTGTGCAACAGTATATATAAATAGAGAGAGAGACATACAGACAGACAGACAGACAGTGGACGGACGGACGGACGGACG
>JAWPHD010013448.1:0-68262 GCA_037043455.1 Cyrtodaria siliqua | reverse complement strand
GGACTGCTGTATCTACGCGTACATCCTTTTGTTTTTATCCTCGCTTCTAAAATGACGACATAAATTGAATTTGATTAAATCTGCGCATTCTCAGCTATATACAACTTAATGAATACGGTGTGAATACGGTGTGGAGGGGGCGGGGTGAGGGGGTGGGGTTGGAGGGATACTAGCGTTATGGTGTCCCTGAACAATGTTGAAATCAATATATCTTTAAAAAATGCACGATTTTATATTCCGCGTGAACAATAATTTGGAAGCCGAGCCTTCATATTTTAGCAATTACGGTGTACTTCGTTAATTTTCGTGAAAACAAAGTACTTATTTCTGATTGACTTTTAATTTTGAATTTTTTTTTGACTTCACATTCATGAAAACCCATTCTCGCTATTAAAAATTATTTTTTTCTCTATTTTTCTGATTCAGAAAATTAACACTGCAACGTGTATTTTCGCTATCCTGATTTCGTTTCCCGACGCTCCGTTGCAATTTTATTTGTTAAAACCTAACTTGAGCATTCTGGCATAAACCCAAAGAATGTATAGATCAGAAAGCACTAGGTATGATAAGGGGCAAAATTGGCCCCCAATATTGACAGTTTTAATGCACAAGTTTTGAATATCTAGTCTAACTACAAATGAACTGAATCATTATTAAAACTCCTAGCAAGTACATTTGAATGCTCTAAATGAGTTTAAGATCCTCACAAACAAGGCTTTTTCTTTCAGTTTTTGGTCTTGTTAATACAGAGCGCACCATCGAGTACAGCTGATTGTTTATTGAAACATGTACTTGATAGGGATGCATCATCGGCTAAAAAACTGTTTGTGCTTGGAGGTGCGCTCTATATTTTTAGAATCCAAATCTTGCACAGAAAGGTCCAAAATCTATAAAATATAACAAAATTACAAAAAATGCCATTTTTTGAGACCCTCTTCATACTTCTAGATAAGTAAAATAAACAAAAGTATTTTTTGAAGATAGAATATGATCAATTTACTTCAACATGCACGACAGATTATTTGTAAATAATATTTTTTGCTTTTTGAACATATTAGGGGTAAAAATACCCTATGTATTGAAATAATGGAATTATTGCTTGTGTACCCGGTCGCGTCTGTAAATGTATATGAATTTTGCCGTCCTTGAGTCGGTAGGTCATGTTAGTTAATTTTCGGAAAAAAAGTACTTCTCTCTGATTTTATTGAAATTTTACATATGGACATAGGAAAGATTTATCTACGGGTAAATGTATTTGTTTTTATTCTCGCTTCTAAAATGACAAAATAAATCGGATTTGATTGAAAAGCGCAAAACCGTAAAACAGCCTAAATTCATCCCTTTGAAAAATACCTTTATCTATTAATGGAAATTACACGAAGTGTACACCAATTATGTTCGAGCAATGTACTTTGTGAATATTATTACTTTAACAACGACCCGCGATTGTGTTTTGTCATAATCACAGTTTATAGACAAGAGGTTTATAAATCTGACCAGTGTCAATTTCGCCGATAATGTCATTTTTGTTATCGATTTATCACGTGACCGTGTTTAATAGATATTCCAACGCCATAGGACTGGCGTTCCTACTTCGTATATCATTGTTATCATATATCATACAATATCTTTCGAAACATCTCTTACACTGCTTCGCAGCATTACTCGAATTTAAATGGAAGGTTTCTATATTGGTTACGTCATCGCACCTCAAATTCCCGCCAAAACAAGTTCGCATTCAAAATCAAAGTTATCATCCAACTTTTGCAATGCCATTCGACCGATTGCTCCATCTATAGTTTATTTACATAAAAGCAGTGATAACACATTCATCTGCATTGTAAAAAACAAACATTCAACGCAACTTATACATCAACACATGTGTTTAGCGGCCATATTGTTTACATAGCAACAGTATACTATTTTCTGTGCCGTTGCCTTCCGGCGATACAAATGTGAAGATTTTGAACATATAAAAGCGTCGTGATACATGTAATACGTGGCGGGATCCCGAAGAATGACGGGATTGGCCGAGCGTTCACGATTGCTACAATATAAACATTTTGCATTGGCCTAGTAGCAGTCACGTGTGATTAAATAGTTTTGACCATACTGATGGGAAATATGCCAACCGTGCAATTCCGTAACCGTATAATAGTACATTTAGCGAGCTATAGTCTATCTGTATCTGTGTTATTGACATTATGCAGCATATCAGGTAGTATAAAAACGACGTATCGGGGATATTAACACTACAGCTTAATGATAATGTGTAATTAGTAATATATATAAATATAACATTATTCAGCATATCAGGTAGTATAAAAACGACGTATCGGGGATAATAACACTACAGCTAAATGATACGAGCAAAGCTCGACCTGCCGAAGCCCGACTATAGGTTACACGTGTGTACATGTATGCATGGGAATGAATATGTTAAATACTCACTAACTAACGCTACTAATTTTCATTTTTTTAGTGCGTCTAACTTGAATTTCGTCTCAAAACAAGGCAATATGTCCGGGCTCTCCATCGAATTTTAAATGGGTTCCAAGTAGGTGAGGTTTACTGCAATTTTTATATGGGGGAAAAATACATTTTTGAGACGGAATGGGTCGAATTTTGACCCCTTATAGCAAAATATGATACCAGCAATTGTGATTAAGAAGAGTTTATTTTAGTAAGAAGAGTTTATTTTAGTATATGATAGAATAAAATATGTGTTTCCAGTAAAGAGATCCTACATACAATAAGGAAAAGGCTAGACAAATACACATATGTGTATATTAATAGCAAGTTAAAAATGTAACAATAATGTTTTAATATGAAACAGGCACTGACTAGATAACGGGTAAAGTACTTTGATACAATGAATGATTAATTGTGTATGGAATGGATGGGGACTGGAGTAAGAATTTGATAATAAGAGGTAACAAAGATTAATTAAATATTCTCAATAACACTAAACAGATAACAAAAAAGAAATTTCACTAATAACAGTTTAAAAGATGAAAAAATACTTGCCCCTTCCCGTCTTCATCATCAACAGAGCCTTTTACGAGGTCCAGGTTTTTTTTCAAGAAAATTGGGTAAAGGCCTAGGCCTGCTGAATTTGGGAAAAAGAAGCGCGAGACTGTAAAGTATGTCACTTAATTACCAAAAAAAAAATAAAATATATATATTTTAAATTGGATTTTTTTACCCCAAAATTGGGAAAAAATAGAGGTTTTTGCAATTGGGAAGAGGCCGAATTTCGGCCACTGAATAGGTTAAAAAAGCCCCGAGGTCTGGAAAGGGGCATTTTGGCCTAAAATGTGGGAAAGACTGGGGAATGACATTTTCAGAGTTAATTAAGTTTAAAAAATCGGGAAAACTGCATGATTCTCAAAGTAATTTGGGTGAGGAAGTGACCTTATACGGACCGCTGCGAAAAAGGGTTAAAAGGCCTCGACTACCTACCTACTCCTACCTTTGAGTCTCATACATTAAGAGGGCTGGCGTGGCGCAGTCGGTAGCGCGACGGATTTGTAACCGGAGGCCCCGGGTTCAATCCTCCGTGGTGCCACTGAGTTCCGTCGGTGTGTTCTTTGGCAAGACACTTTCCCTTAGCCTCGTCCATCGGAAGGGAAAATAAACCGGGTCCCGTGTATCGGTCTATTCTCCGAGCACGTTAAAGAACCATAGGAATCTATTCGATAATAAGAGTAGGGCAGGTTATCGTATTCCTATGTATCCTTCCCCTCTCTCTGGGGCGGCTCTAAATAACCTATACTGTGTTGATGAGCTTTTAAACAACATTCAATTCAAGCTCATTCATTAAACATAGAAAAAAATTTTGATGAGTATTTATGCCAACAAATAGAACCTTGCTATTTCAATTGTATGTATACACTTTCATTCCGTTGGACATGCTAGAATAAATAATAAACATGTTGCTAGATTCTTTGAGATTATCTACAGTGGTTCGGTCAGAGAATGCTCGGATTACAAATAAACGTGTGTTCACCGTGACCGGACCATCTCCTTTAAAACGCTGCCGACATATTTTATGAGAATAAAACGATTTTTTCCCCCCGAAAACTGTTCAGTTTGTTAGCCCCCGAAAACTGATGTACACTGACTCACACAAAAACTGCACCAAAAATGCTCGCGCATATTTTCTGTGTAAAGAAAAAGATCAAATAAAGTCTGCACTTAAATCTATCCGTATCTTATTGTTCTCGAGTTTAAAGTCTTATTACAGATACAAAATAAAACAAAAAGCTGACCTTCTTACCCACTACTTTGTTGCAGTAAACACGGGTATTATTTTGTTAGGCCTTACAAATATATTTATTTACATATTTGTGTAAAGATATATCTATAACTATTTCCTGACTTTAAGATTAAGATCTGATCAAATTTATAATTAGTTCTGACCCTTAAAATAGAGATGGGTTAAATGTGTACATGCTATCAAATTGCTTTGCCCGTTACATGGGTAGTGCCTATTTCATATTAAAGTTTAATTAGTAATTATTTCATATTAAAGTGTAATTATTAATATATATATAAATATAACTGCGAACCAGTTAAAAAAAGTGTAGTTACCTCCCTTAGTATACATTTCGCCATTTACAAATTGATCTTGCCGAGCTGCTGCTGTTTGTTATCTGTTTTTCAATCAGAGATAATTGATGATAGATGGAACTTTTGGAGAATTTGAATTTAAATATTGATCGTATCAAACTATAAACGCATACAATCAACGACAAGGTATTTACTTTGTTTTGATTGTTTATGTTACAACAAAAGCATCACTTCTGACGTCTGTGGCCGTGTGGGTGTTTTTTTGCTTTACATACGGACATTTACAAGTGCATCCCGTCGCAGTACGGCTCTCTTTAAAGTCGTCTCGCCGTTCGTAATCTTGTATTTTATGCACTAATCTTCGCTGATCTTCAATATAAATTACCGTATTCTGGAACGACTATTTTTAATTCGGGTTTCCACAAACATTTGGAAAATTCAGGCTAAATCTTTGACTTAACAGTATTAAAAATGTTGGGAAATATTCCCAAAATGCACAAAATTGTATCTAAGATAAAAAAAAATCTACATGGCATATAGACCTTGCGTACACATTGCAAATGGTCCAGCTACGCCCTAGTAATGTCTCAGTTAGTAGACTGATACATAGTTAAAAGCTGAATGCCTTATATGTAATTTTTCATTGTAATTTTTCCGGTCCGATTACACTCGAATTATCTCCCTTATTTACCACAAAGAAAAATTATTGAACTCTACAGTTGAAATTAGTGGAAATTATACAACACCCATGTCAAACAAGTATGAACACAGTGTATACATGGTATAACGTATTGAGACATTTCGAGTGAAAAAACGTATTTCCTCGGACTCGTTTTTTTTAAAACTTCTGTATTGTTAGCAAATATCTTGTACTTCACGATAATTAAAGACATATTTCATCATACTTGTTTTTGAGAACAATGCAGTTATAACTCTAAAATGTCTAAAATGTAGATCTTTTTGGATAAAAAAACAAATCACAGAATTTTTTCTTTAACAGTTCAGTAAAACTTAGGTTTTAACATTTTCCTTTTGTATTAAAATGGATTCCACAAGTGTAAAAATGGTCTATAGTCATCAAGGCAATTGTATTTAATGTTTGGCACCCCGGTGTTTATGTTTTATTATGAGGTAACCTGGTCCAATGTGTCAGACCATAGCTAGCGTATGTATACTGTGCATGAAGCGTCACTCAGTATTGTATGTGCGTAGCGAAATGGACAATACAATGCTTTGTATCTATTTTGAGTAGTTGTTGAAGTATCTATCTTATGCTCATGAGTCTTATCAGACTTAATGCATGAACTATTATGAACATTGTAAGGTCTACGGCGGGATGCCGTCGACCCGTCCTAGACCTATTGACGAGGATAATAAAACAAATTCGGTTTTAGTAAAAAATGAAAGCAGAATGCAAATAGTGATAAGTGGACATGATCAGGGTCTTCCACAGGGCATTTAAAAGCATAAATTTCCCTATCCCTTAATTGTAAAATCTAATTTCCCCTACTCCTTAATTGACCCCTTATCCTTTGACCTCTTTGCCCATCCCTTAAAAACAACAATAAACCTGAAAAATCCGTTATACTTGTCTATAAATATAACCTTATAGGCTATACTTCTTAAAATTCCTTTCATTTACAGTTGAAATGTACTTCAAACTGCATCTAAACAAATGAAATCATGATCCCTTAACGTATTGGTCAACCGACGGGTAACTCCCTCAAACATCACCACAGAATGTTCAAATTTGATTTCCCCTATCCCTTAAATTATTTCTCTGGAATATCCTGATGATCTACGGCAAACTAAGCATTTGTGCGTGATACATGAATATGATCTACTGCGAACTTAACGTGTGTGCTGATAGGTGACTATGAACTACTGCGAACTTAACGTATGTGCTGATACGTGAATATGATCTACTGCGAACTTGTGTGTGCGTAATACGTGAATATGATCTACTGCGAAATTAACGTGTGTGCGTGATACGTGAATATGATATACTGCGAACTTGTGTGCGTGCTGATAGGTGAATATGATCTACTGCGAACTTAACGTGTGTGCTGATACGTGAATATGATCTACTGCGAACTTAACGTGTGTGCGTAATACGGTAAATTAACGTGTGTGCGTGATACGTTAATATGATCTGCGAACTTAACGTGTGTGCTGATACGTGAATATGATCTACTGCGAACTTAACGTGTGTGCTGATACGTGAATAATATGATCTACTGCGAACTTAACTTGTGTGCTGATAGGTGAATATGATCTACTGCGAACTTAACGTGTGTGCGTAATACGGATAATTAACGTGTGTGCGTGATACGTGAATATGATCTGCGAACTTAACGTGTGTGCTGATACGTGAATATGATCTACTGCGAAATTAACGTGTGTGCTGATACGTGAATAATATGATCTACTGCGAACTTAACGTGTGTGCTGATAGGTGAATATGATCTACTGCGAACTTAACGTGTGTGCGTAATACGGTAAATTAACGTGTGTTCGTGATACGTGAATATGATCTGCGAACTTAATATGTGTGCTGATACGTGAATATGATCTACTGCGAACTTAACGTGTGTGCGTGATTTGTGAATATGATCTACGGTGAACTAAACGTGTGAGCTGATACGTGAATATGATCTGCGGTGCACATGATACGAGCATACGATCTGCGGCGAACTAAATGTGTGTGCATGATAAGTGAATATCATTAAACGTGAACTAAACGTCTGTGCGTGATACGTGAATATGATCTACGGCGAATTAAACTTTTTTCCGTGATATGTGAATTTGAGATACGGTGAACTAAACGTGTGTGCGTGATACGTGACAATGATCTGCGGCAAAACTAAACAAGTGTGTGTTATAAGTGAATATCATCTATGGTGAAATAAACATTCGTGCCATAAGTGGATATGGTATATGGCGAACTAACCGTGTGTGCATGATACGTGAATATGGTATACGGCAACAACACGCTTGTAGATGGGTGCATATAGTCTTTAATCACAATTTGCATTCTCAATTTCTCTTTATCTAAATATAGCTTCCGCAAGGGGTATTTCCGATTTCAATCCTCGTCAGTTTCCGTAATGGTAAACTCTGACTAGTATGCGAACTGATGAAGCAGTTTGAAATGTCGTTATTCGAGCTTGGCTTCATAATCTTATGGGATAAATACTTTAACTGAATTAAAACATGTTTAGTTTAAACTTATTTATTTTACATCGATTGTAACGAAAGCTCTGTGAACTTATTTGAATCACTCTCGATGTCTTCCTGGGTAGAACCAGTACAATCATGTTTTGCGTATTAATTACACGGAATATATAAAATATTTACTTTGGTTGACTCTCCATTTACTGGGTTATTTACAAATTTACATTAGGCTAAACAAAATTATACCTGAGTTTACTGTAACCCGACCGACCCTCTGAAAACAACCCAGACTCTTTTTTTTTTAAAAAAAGTGAAAAAAAAAAATTTGATTTTTTTTTTCACGTGATCAAGGTGCAATTTTCAATTTCGTGCTGCGGTTTTTAAAGCGTGTGAATTTCACGGTATACGGTGCATAGGACTGGTATAAAACAGTCAAAATGGCGTCTCCCAGTGCTGTTTTGACTCAGTTTAAAAAATGTCAGCACATGGAAGCGCTCAATGTTATGGCGTGCACGCTCCATAAAGAATTGATTGTTGAATGTTTGACAAGTACCACAAACAGGTCAGTAAATGCCCAGAGTTCCAGGCCACCTGTCGTAAGTTTGTTTCTAAAATAGTAATATTAATGTGCATATTTTTACTTGCTTCTCAGCACTAAGCATTGGCATCGACTACTGCATCATAACTTCTTGAAGAAGTATGCCGATCCATAATAATTTTCTGAACTCAACCTCATAATAACAAACATAAGACATTTATAAATATTTTTTACTTTCTGATGTTAGAGAAGTAATATACATGTAAGTCAACACTTTTATAAAACTATTCAAATGGACAATTAACATTTGACATTATCACTTTGAATATTTTTTCAGCTGTCTGGGAGGCAAGAACTGATCTTTTTTATGTCAACCACAGAATTTGACTACACCTGTGGGTCCCCCATCCTTCCTGACGGTCATACATTCAGGAAGAGCACGGAAGCCAAGTCACTCATAACATGTCAGGCCCCACTGGAGATCACATTGTATGGAGCTGGACTGATCCCAGCCGACTCGTGTACTCCTGGTGCTGCTGTTGGAGCTGACCCTCTTTCGGACTTTTTAAAACATTTAAAACTATTTTACCCCTTTGCAATATTGCAAGTGTTTGGGAAAAGAGCCAGTTGTTACCAGGCCTTTTGGGGAAAATAAAACATACAAAATGTCATATTGTTATATATTGTAGTTTTTAAAATACAAAATTTTCACATTCATCAAAGCTCATCGCCACCTTAAATGTAACTTTGCCAAAAAATAAAATAAAAAATGCCTACCTACCTACCCTATTTTTCAGCAATGTTACAGTAAACACAGGTATAATTTTATTTGGCCTTATACATACTCTGACACATTGAACAATAGTATATTTATATTTTACAGTGATCAAGAATCCGTTACATCCCCCTGTTTAAAGCCTCGAGTGAAACGACTTCTAATGTTGGTCGAGATACTCTTCAGTGCACTCGTATACATAAGAGTGGTGTGGTGGCAATAGGTTAGCATTTTTTCTGTAAAATGTGAAACGCATTTTGTTTCGCAAAGATATTTAAAGAAAACCATGAATAGGTTGTTGTTTTCCATACAAATGTTTTAGTGTCTCGAGTTTATGTTTTAATAACATGGAGTTTAAAGATTTGAAACTTGACCAGACAACACATGTGTACACATTTTGCCAAAGTATCTTTTATTTAGTTTGACGAAATAATACAATGTACCATACCCAAAAAACTTGTTACTGTTCGTGCCTTTAGAAATACAAATAAAGGGAATTTTGCTATTTTTCAGTGTGCATACCAGTTGTAAATCCATTAACTCCAGATAATGGTTGATATCACGTTGTATATTTAAAAAATGCCGAAGTATAGTCTACATGTACCTCGTCATAAAGTACAGAGGCACACTATACATGCACTGTATTTCTGTTCGAGTAGCAACTATTTGTCTTCGAGTATTTCCTATGTAGCAACGGTGTTTTCTCATATCGTCGGAGTATTCTGCCTGTGTTTTCCATATTGTGTGCAAGGTACATCTGTTTCGACCAGCCGTTTGCCGTTGATGCGTTCTCAGACAAATAGGCGTTACATTCTTTCCGAAGTTAGGTCAGTTATTAATAATACAACTTATTAGTTGGTTACCTGTATTAGGCCGATATACATAAACAGTCAAGTAACTATAGTGTTGTTCTCTAAATAGTGTATGTCGGCAACTGGTCACGCGCATGTAACAGTGTAAAAACAACTAAACGGAATGTGAACATTTTCTTCTTACAGGTGGTGAAAACGAAAGAAGTAAAACATGAGCTGTTTCCTATAGCAGAATATCATTGATTCAAGAAAAACAATACTTTTTCCTGAGGATAAACGCAGGCATTTTAAAGGACGGTCAATTATACTGCCATACATTGTGGTGAATTGAATTCTAAAGTCTACACTTCGTGTATTAATGTGTGGGAATTTAACTGACTTTTCCACATTAACTCATACATTGACTATATTGTGTTCGACTGTTATAAGTCTATATATCAAATAAAAGCGCAGTAGAGAGTTGATATACAGAGGCAAGAGGATTGTTATAAGTGATCGTAGTTGCCTATTGCAATACAGTTTGAAGTCGCCTACACGCACAGAGTATGGACAGTAATCAATCAGACATGTAAATGCAGTCATGCTCCGAGTACTGTTGTCAGTGCATATGTTAATGCTTATAAGGAAAGGTTGACCACGTCATCAGAATTAAACCAAAACAGGCGTATACACACTGAATAGAAACATTCCATTTGTGAAGAGTGCGACATGTCATGCCATACGTCATTTACGTGTACAGAATGTAAAAAGGCATTCGCAGGACGAGCCAATCTTAATAGTCACATGTTACTACACACTGGCGAGAAGCCGCATATATGTACAGTATGTGATAAATCATTCATACAACTAGGCCATCTCAATAATCACAGGTTAATACACACAGGATGTCATTCACACAACAAGAAAGTCTCAAAAATCACATGTCAATACACACTGGCGAAAAGCCGTTTACATGTGCTATTTGTGATAAATCATTCACACAGCTAGGAAGTCTCAAAAGTCACATGTTAATACACACTGGTGAGAAGCCGCATACATGTACTGAATGTGATAAATCATTCACACAACAAGGAAATCTCAAAAAGCACATGTTAATACACACTGGCGAAAAGCCGTTTACATGTGCAGTGTGTAACAAGTCATTCATAGAACGAGGAACTCTCAATACTCACATGTTAATACACACTGGCGAGAAGCCGCATACATGTACTAAATGTGATACATCCTTCACAAAACTAGGAAGACTCAAAAGTCACATGTCAATACACACTGGCGAAAAACCATTTATATGTGCAGTATGTAACAAGTCATTCACAGATCGAGGACATCTCAATAGACATATGTTAATACACACTGGCGAAAAACCGTTTACATGTGAAGTATGTAACAAGTCATTCACAGATCGAGGAAATCTCAATAGGCACATGTTAATACACACTGGTGAAAAGCCGTTTACATGTACTAAATGTGATAAATCATTCACACACCTAGTAAGTCTCAAAAGCCACACGTTAAAGCACACTGGAGAGAAGCCGTTTACATGTGCAGTATGTAACAATTCATTCACAGAGCAAGGACATCTCAATAGGCACATGTTAAAACACACTGGCGAGAAGCCGCTTACGTGTACTAAATGTGATAAATCATTCACATACCTAGGAAGTCTCAAAGGGCACATGTTAAAGCACACTGGAGAGAAGCCGTTTACATGTGCAATATGTACCAAGTCATTCACAGATCGAAGAAATCTCAATAGGCACATGTTAATACACACTGGTGAAAAGCCGTTTACATGTGCAGTATGTAACAAGTCATTTACAGATCGAGGAACTCGCAATAGGCACATGCTAATACACACTCGCGAAAAGCCACATACATGTACAACTTGTGATAAATCATTCACACTACTAGGAAATCTCAAACTTCACATAATAACACACTCTGGAGGGAAGCCGCATACATGTACCAATGTGCCGAGTCATTAATTGACGTCTTTGGTGCCTTTTTTAAAATACGGACGTTTATAGATGCACCCTAGACGTCTCACTGCGTTTGACCAAAGTCCGTATATATATATGGTAGATGGAACTCCATGTGCTAGTTTTAATCTTTAGTTATGCTTGTTTTGTCTGCTTTCTATGTGAGCCCCGTTTGCTCTTCTAAATTACGTATTGATTGGATGTTTTGTTTGGTGGTGTAGGGGATTGTCTTGTACTGGGCAATGACTACCATGTTCCATGCCATTCTTATTGACACTGGCATATAGCGCATAGCTTTGTCTGTAACCTGGTATTGCATGTGGCTGAAGCTGCTTCTTAAGTCCACTTACTTGTTGATAATATTCACAAAGTCCATCGCACAAGTACCAGGACCCTTGTATTTTAATACTACCATGACTGTATACCACACTGATAACTAGGATGTCCAAAGTACATCACATGTATAACTATCATGGCTACTCTTTACCACATTTTCTACTTTCATGACCACTGTATATCACAAGTATAAATCTACCATGACCTCTGTATATCACATTGATTACTAACATGTCCGAAGTATCACATAATGTATAACTATCATCGCTACTCTTTTCCACATTTTCTACTTCCATGACCGCTGTATATCACAAGTATAAATCTACCATGACCTCTGTATATCACATTGATTACTAACATGTCCGAAGTATCACATAATGTATAACTATCATCGCTACTATTTTCTACTTTCATGACCACTGTTACGTGTATATCACAAGTATAAATCCACCATGACCTCTGTATATCACATTGATTACTAACATGTTCGAACTATCACATAATGTATAACTACCGTGGCTACTCTTTACCACATTTTCTACTTTCATGACCACTGTATATCACAAGTATAAATCTACCATGACCTCTGTATATCACATTGATTACTAACATGTCCGAAGTATCACATTATGTATAACTACCAATAACTACCATGGCTACTCTTTACCACATTTTCTACTTCCATGACCGCTGTATATCACAAGTATAATATTACCATGACCTCTGTATACCACATTGATTACTAACATGTCCGAAGTATCACATAAACAAATGTATAACTATCATGGATACGCTTTACCACATTTTCTACTACCATGACAAAGTATTAATACCATGACTGTATATCACATTTAATACTACCATGGCTACTAAGACTAAATACCACATGTATTACTACCATGACCCCATTCATTACTACCATGACCTTCTCGTTGTAATAAGGCCATTATTTTTTTAATATAAATTTGTTTTTCCATCGGGAATTTGATAGTTTATTACTTTTACCTCCTCCCGGATGTTAATAAAACATTTCATTCCCTTCCTTTAAATTTAAATAATTAAACTATGCTTTACCAAATTGTTATATGTTTCCCTTCCTCCTACAGCAATTTTCTGTCTTGATGGTTCGTAAAACAAATAATAAAAAATAATGGCTAAATGGGATATACCTTGGTCATGGTAGTATGTAAATATTGCAATCCTGTGAGGGTGACAGTGAATATTTGTAAACCTTCTAAGGTTATTTATTTTATTATACTGACAAATATGTTTGAAAAAGAAATTTGGTCCTGCTAAATATTCCTTTGAAATTAAACATGAGAAAACATTGTGCTAAATATTCCTTTGAAATTAAACATGAGAAAACATTGTTATTTCTGTCTGTTCCAAATCACTATTCTCAGCACCTAGAAAATAAATGTCTGCAGATTGTTCTTTTGTGTTCTTCCGGAGTCTTCAGCTGTGAACTCATGCGTAAACTTTTCAAATCATCTTCAGAAGGTTGTGCAACTGTGTTCGCCATTTTAGTAAATGTTCACTGTTTTTTTATTTGCATATGTATACAAACACTGTTCAGCATTGCTTTGACTTCACAATTATAAGACGGTACAAATTAAACTGGGGTGACACTAAAAAAAAAGACATTCAGTGACTCACTCCAAGGAGACATTACAAGCGAAATGAGATATTACAAAAATGGGAAAATAAAAGTATTTAACACTGGTATTTGGCATTCATTATTAATAAAAATTAAATATGATACCAGCGGTCATAGTAATAATAATTGTAGTATGCATAGCTCGTATATGTGATACATGGGATATTTAGTGGTCATGGTAGTAATAAATGGGGGTCATGGTAGTAATACATGTGGTATTTAGTCTTAGTAGCCATGGTAGTATTAAATGTGATATACAGTCATGGTAGTAATACTTTGTCATGGTAGTAGAAAATGTGGTAAAGCGTATCCATGATAGTTATACATTTGTTTATGTGACAGCCATAATAGTTATACATTATGTGATACTTCGGACATGTTAGTAATCAATGTGATATACAGAGGTCATGGTAATATTATACTTGTGATATACAGCGGTCATGGAAGTAGAAAATGTGGTAAAGAGTAGCCATGGTAGTTATTGGTAGTTTTACATTATGTGATACTTCGGACATGTTAGTAATCAATGTGATATACAGAGGTCATGGTAGATTTATACTTGTGATATACAGTGGTCATGAAAGTAGAAAATGTGGTAAAGAGTAGCCATGATAGTTATACATTATGTGATACTTCGGACATGTTAGAAATCAATGTGATATACAGAGGTCATGGTAGATTTATACTTGTGATATACAATGGTCATGAAAGTAGAAAATGTGGTAAAGAGTAGCCATGATAGTTATACATGTGATGTACTTTGGACATCTTAGTTATCAGTGTGGTATACAGTCATGGTAGTATTAAAATACAAGGGTCCTGGTACTTGTGCGATGGACTTTGTGAATATCATCAACAAGTAAGTGGACTTAAGAAGCAGCTTCAGTCACATGCAATACCAGGTTACAAACAAAGCTATGCGCTATATGCCAGTGTCAATAAGAATGGCATGGAACATGGTAGTCATTGCCCAGTACAAGACAATCCCCTACACCACCAAACAAAACATCCAATCAATACGTAATTTAGAAGAGCAAACGGGCTCACATAGAAAGCAGACAAAACAAGCATAACTAAAGATTAAAACTAGCACATGGAGTACCATCTACCATATATATATACGGTTTTTGGTCATACGCAGTGAGTCGTCTAGGGTGCATCTATAAACGTCCGTATTTTAAAAAAGGCACTAAAGACGTCAATTAAATCTTTAATGAGACTAATTTAATGCATACCACAGACCTAATATCAAATTTAATTTATTAATATGTCTGTGATATATATACAATGTACTAGTATTACACTTACAGTACGTAAAATATATATCAAATTTAATTTATATACAATGAACAATTATTACACTTAACCAAATCTATATAACATATACGAAGTTCATACCTTGGCGTTGATTGTATGCGTATATTGTTTGATACGATCAATATTCCAATTCAAATTCTCCAAAAGTAGTAAATGAATAATTGTATATAACAAATACTAGCAGATCGACATAGCGACAAGGTCAATTTGTAAATGGAGAAATGTATACTAAGGGAGGTAACTACACTATTTAACGTGTTCACGTATATGTATAATTAAGTGATGTAACTGCTGCACTAACGGGTATATGAACAGAAAATAATAGTATTAACTGCACTGTAATGAGCCGATTCGAACTGGATGTTACGACACATCGACACAAAAAAGGTTATATGTCGCCAACAGGAATGTACATTCCAGGCCACTCCTTCATTTATATCGAGATAAAACTATGCAAACTAGACCGAGAACCTTTTCACCTGCAAACTTGCAGATTTGTACAAAGTTGCTGCACATTCTGCGTGAACACTTTATTTTTCGTTGGAGCCAGTATCATTTTTTTCAGCTACAATTCATGTTACACCTGAACAAAATACAAGGATGACGATGGAGATGAGCATGTGCATGACGAAAATGACAAAATGAATATGTATAATGTGATATTTTAATTATGTACATATGTAAATAATAGTTAACATTTCATGAACGAATTTGTCCAGAGTTTTCCCTATGGCCAAATTCGTTTCTAACAATATTTCAAAATATCACTATTTTACGACATGTATATAGTCATGTTATAACACATGCAACAAATATGTTCGTTTACTCTATTAACAAATATATTCTAAACCAATACTTTTGTTATTTAGGCCACTCGTGCGTTTATATATTGTAATGAAAACAATATCTGTGATCGTCAATACCGACATGATACAGAATATATCATAGTTACCATTGAAATATACATCCGTGACTGATATCGTCAATACCGACATGTTACAGAAAATATCAGTTACCATTGAAATATACATCCGTGGCTGATATCGTCAATACCGACATGATATAGAAGATATCATAGTTACCATTGAAATATACATCCGTCACTGATACAATACCGATATGATACAGAAGATATCATAGTTACCATTGAAATATACATCCGTGACTGATATTTCCAAATAATTAATAACACATTCTTTGTAAGAAATACGATTATATAAAGAAAATAACCTTCGTGGTACTTCCGCCTTAAATATTTGTGTTACTTTGATCAAAATGGCGATCGAAGTCGGTCCAGCATATATTGGACCTCTTAATAGACCTCTGACATACAGTTGCTAAATCAACATATGCAACACCGATAAAAACAATTTGTAATGTTTATAAGCTACAGATTGAAACAAAACATGTATATAATCTATACAGAAAATACATTTAACCACATTTGTACACGTCATTTTCGCGCATACCTGTCTCATAAGGGCTATATACACAAATAACACACGCTTTTTATGTTTTATGTGTTTTTAATTATTCTGTCATAACTATGAACAGAATTAACTGTTTATATAGTGAATAGTTAAACTACAAAAGCTTGCAGCAAAGCTTATATCTATATGTACATACAAAGCTACTCCATCAGCATTCAACACTATACAGGATGTCAGGATAGTGATTTAACTACGCCATTTTGTTACAAGAAATAGTCCCTGAACGATATCTCATTTAACAAATATAAAATGAACAAGAACAATTAATTTACACTGAAATACTATTCCTTTATTTGGAGAAGATTAAGTAGCATTACATTAGCGTATCACTGTACAGGCAGAAGTTTTAATGAATTTAATTGAATTGACCGGACAAGTACAAAATGGCGGCCTCCATGAAGCTTTTGTCAGGAATGTGCAGTGCAAATAATTAATAATTGCTAAGTAAATACAGAATAACAGTGATTATGGATATCACCTGATGATAAATGAATGATGGGAGAATTGATTTGAACTGATGACTACAATACATATCATACAACTACTGTGATTTCCATTAAATATGGATAAACATTGTGTGCTAAACAACCTGAACAACTCAACACAAGGTAATATTTGGTTACTTCATACCCATTAGCATTCATCTGACAGTCAGTCCATTTGATACATATTTGATTCAGAAAAATATATATGGGGCAAGGCCCATGGCCCATAACATACGACGCCATCACACATAACATACGACGCCATCATACGTCATTAAACGGAACATAAAACGCCATCATATGTAACATACGACGCTATCATACGTCATTAAACGTAGCATACGACGCCATCATAAGTAACATATGACGCCATCATACACCATTAAACGTAACATACGACGCCATCATATGTTACATATGACATTATCATACGTAACATACAATGCAATCATACATAACATACGACGCCATTATACGTAACATACGGCGCCATCATACATAACATACGACGCCATCATACGCCATTAAACATAGCATACGACGCCATCATACGCCATTAAATGTAACATACGATGTCATCATACATAACATACGACGCCATCATACGCCATTAAATGTAACATACGACGTCAGCATACATAACATACGACGCCATCATACGTCATTAAACGTAGCATACGACGCCATCATACGCCATTAAATGTAACATACGACGCCATCATACATAACATACGACGCCATCATACACCATTAAATGTAACATACGACGCCATCATACGCCATTAAATGTAACAAACGACGTCATCATACATAACATACGATGCCATCATATGCCATTAAACGTAGCATACGACGTCATCAGCGTAAAGTACATTATGATATATGAGAGGGGCGATTATTTGTTATAAACGAGTATCGATGTACATGACTGTATAATAAATACGATTATTTAATCAATGAATATCATGTAGCAACGGTTACCATTTGATATCACTATATACAAGAAAACAGCCTGTCTTTGTAGATTTGTGTTACGCACATAGATTTGCATCATTTCCCTCCATTGTGTATACACATGTGCAGAGTGAGTTGTGATGATTGCGTAACCCAGTTATCACATAACTGACGTCGGAATCATTTCTCTCCAGTGTGTATACAGATGTGTAGAGTGAGATGTAATGATTACGTAACCCCAGCATTTGAATCATTTCTCTCCATTGTTTATAGTCTAGTAAATATATAAAAATATGGGCCGAACCCAGGACAAATTAGTACACAATTGAAACCAACTTTTTTCCAAAGGGAAAACCACACAGAAGGAGGAACTGAAAGTAGAGAAAAATCGAACTTAAGGTTGTTGAGAAAAAATGATATAAATATGTCACCTTTTTCATGCTTTAATTTTATTCCCGTACAATAACACATTTAATTATTATTTATCATGTTTCATAGTTTTCTGGCATACCATTAAAGAAGTTACTTTAAAATAACAACATATTATGAAGTAAATTGCACTTTAATGCTTTAACATATACCTAAAATCGCCATAAAAGGTCTTAAACGATGTTCGATTACCCCACCCACCGCAAAAAAGTATAACCCTACAGATATCATAATTTAAACTTATCATATTGTTTAAATGCATTCTTCTGTGTTGTTTTGTCCGAAAAAGTGTACAGTTTTAAATAACTATCTATATTTACAGATGCTGATGTACTATTTATATCCATCCCTAATTACGCAGTATCATAATACAAGCCACAATTGTGTTCACTGTCCTTAAATAAAGATCTGTTAAACGCCTTGCTTAATAAATGTCCACACATTTCAAGCTAAAACCCGTATCCCATGCATCTGATAATTTTTATTTGCATATGTTTCATTGTACAGAGGAAATTCATATCCGTATTTGTTTATCGTTATTATAATATATAGTTATTCATATTCAGAGGTTTCTATCTGGATTTCAGAATTCAGACAGCTACATTCATTACACATTATGCATAACCTGCAAGAGTCTGTCAGGAGCTGGTGTTTCCTTTTCTGTTTGCAGTACTAAGTTTCCCCTTTGAAATGGTTCATCCCCACTCGTGAGGATCGATATCAGTATTCCCTTTCCAAACCTGAATCTGTGGTTGTTAGATGTGAGTGGAAGTTTTGTTTTAGTGAGTAACATACTTATTACTGACAGCAACCTTCTGAAAGGGTTTAATAAATCTAAGAAAATCTAACGTTCTTGAATATTTCACGATTTTTTTTTAAATTTTCTTTGGTTTGGATTTGACTTTTGCAATCTACAAGATCTGTATCATCGCCAATCACAATGGTTTGTTGTTCTACTGCACACTCTACAGCTGTTGTAACAATGAGCAGATCATCAGCGCTGTCTGCATTTTTTGTTTCCGTTTCATGTGACACTAACTGCTCAATAAACATGTGAATGCAATGATGATTATAGAATTCTTTAGAAACATTTTTGTTCATATCCATGGTTATATTTGCTGTGAAATTCACAGTAATTCCAACAATATCCTTGTTTCTTCGCAAATGTGCAGTATGTTGTGTTGATAAAAAGTCCGAATCTCCATGAAACACAATGAAAATGTGTCTCGCCTATATGTATGAGCACGTGTTTGATAAGATTGTCTGGTTCTGCACATGCTTTTCCTTAACGTGTTGTTTCTCCTGTATGTATGCACGTGTGTTTTGTAAGACTGATTGACTGGTTAAATCGTTTACAGCACACGCAACACGTATATGGTGTCTCGACTGTATGTATGCACATGTGTTTTGTAAGACTGGTCGACTGGTTGAATCGTTTACAGAACACGCTACACGTATATGGTGTCTCGACCGTATATATGCACATGTGTTTTGTAAGACTGGTCGACTGGTTGAATCGTTTACAGAACACGCAACACGTATATGGTGTCTCGACTGTATGTTTGCACATGTGTTTTGTAAGAAAGATTGACTGGTTGAATCGTTTACAGAACACGCTACACGTATATGGTGTCTCGACTGTATGAATGCACATGTGTTTTGTAAGACTGATTGACTGGTTAAATCGTTTGCAGCACACGCTACACGTATACATGTATGGTGTCTCACCTGTATATATGCACATGTGTTTTGTAAGACTGATTGACTGGTTAAATCGTTTACAGCACACGCTACACGTATATGGTGTTTCACCTGTATGTATGCACATGTGTTTTGTAAGACTGATTGGTTGAATCGTTTACAGCACACGCTACACGTATATGGTGTCTCGACTGTATGCATGCACATGTGTTTTGTAAGACTGATTGACTGGCTAAATTCTTTGCAGCGCACGCTACACGTATATGGTGTCTCATTGTATGTATGAACATGTGTTTTGTAAGACTGACTGGTTAAATCGTTAACAGCACACGCTACACGTATATGGTGTCTCGCCTGTATGTATGCACGTGTGTTTTGTAAGACTGATTGACTGGTTAAATCCGTTATTGCACTTGCTAAACTTAAAGCGTGTCTCGCATGTATATATGAGCTTGTGCCGTTTAAAGGGAGTACATCAGGCTTTTAATGGGGGTCTAAGGTCCGACTTAAAATTGACAAGTATTAACATTTTCTATTCTACATGGCCAAACAATAATGAATGAGCCTAAAAATGATCCTTGTTTTGCAAAGAAATTGATTCAGCACAGTAATATATGCTATCCTAGGTGACACACCATGGTTAATATCAGCATTTTACGTCTGATTCCGTCCTAGCTATATGGTGTATTCAAAGTTTAGACATTAACAAAACGGTTTTGACATCATATTTTGATTGATATAAGTGTTTTATCATGAAACGGAACATTTTTATAATTTAAGATGTTTCTAGAAAAAGCCTGATGTACCCCCTTTAAGAGTGCCGGAATCTGTAAATCCTATACTGCTTTTGGTCCATGTATATGGTGTCTCATATGTATGTATGCGCATGTATATCTGAAGCCTGCTTGACGTTTTAAATCATTTGCTGAATACGCTACAATTAAATTAAGTGATTGCCTGTATGCATCAGAGAGTGTGTTTTTAGATGGCCTGCCTGGATAAATTCTTTCCAGCAAAAGCTACACTTGTATTAAATCTCCCCTGTGTACGCGCATATGCCTGCCAAGTCTACATATGCTACATTTGGAATGTGCCTCACCAGTATCTATCAACTCAAAATTGCTTCACACCGCAAATCCTTTACTGCACAGGTTACACTTACATGGTGTCTCCCCTTTATGTATGTGAATGTGAGTTTTAAAACTTCCTGACGCTGTAATTCTCTTTACTGCACACGCTACACGTATACATACTAGTCCGAATCTCCATGAAACACAATGAAAATGTGTCTAGCCTTTATGGATGCGCATGTGTCTTTAAAGATAACCTGACACCGTAAATCCTTTACTGCACTCGCTACACTTATATGGTGTATCTCCTGCATGTATTCGCATGTGTTTTCTTAAGATTACCGGACTCCGTAAATCCTTTACTGCACACGCTACACGTATATTGTGTCTCTCCTGTATGTATGCGCATGTGAGTTTTAACACTGCCTGACACCGTAAATCCTTTACTACATATGCCACACTTGTATGGCGTCTCGCCTGTATGTAAACGTATGTGAATTTTAACACTACCTGACCCGGTAAATTCGTTACTGCATATTCTACACTTATATGGTGTCTCTCCTGTATGTATGTGAATGCGAGTTTTAAAACTTCTCCCTTTACTGCACACGCTGGCCTTTATGGATGCGCATGTGTCTTTTAAGATTACCTGACACCGTAAATCCTTTACTGCACACGCTACACTTATATGATGTATCTCCTGTATGTATTCGCATGTGTTTTCTTAAGATTACCGGACTCCGTAAATCCTTTACTGCACACGCTACACGTATATGGTGTCTCTCCTGTATGTATGCGCATGTGAGTTTTAAGACTGCCTGACACCCTAAATCCTTTACTACATATGCCACACTTGTATGGCGTCTCGCCTGTATGTAAACGTATGTGAATTTTAACACTACCTGACCCGGTAAATTCGTTACTGCATATTCTACATTTATATGGTGTCTCTCCTGTATGTATGTGAATGTGAGTTTTAAAACTTCTCCCTTTACTGCACACGCTAGCCTTTATGGATGCGCATGTGTCTTTTAAGATTACCTGACACCGTAAATCCTTTACTGCACACGCTACACGTATATGGTGTCTCGCCTGTATGTTTGTGCATGTGTGTTTTAAGATGGATTGACTGGATAAATCCTGTGTTGCAAATGCTAAACTTATATGGTGTTTCGCCTGTATGTATTCGCATGTGTTTTTTAAGATTACCGGACTCCGTAAATCCTTTACTGCACACGCTACACGTATATGGTGTCTCGCCTGTATGTATGTGCATGTGTCTTTTAAGATGACTTGACGTGGTAAATCCTTTGTTACACATGCTACACGTATATGGTGTCTCTCCTGTATGTACACTCATGTGCATTTTGAGACTACCTGACTCGGTAAATCCTTTACTGCACACGCTACACTTGTAAGGTGTCTCGCCTGTATGTATTCTCAGGTGTTTTTTAAGATTACCCGACTCCGTAAATCCTTTACTGCAAACGCTACACGTATATGGTGTCACGCCTGTATGTATGTACATGTGTGTTTTAAGATGGATTGACTGGATAAATCCGTTGTTGCACACGCTACACGTATATGGTGTCACGCCTGTATGTATGTGCATGTGTGCTTTAAGATTACTTGACTTGGTAAATCCTTTGTTACACATGCTACACGTATATGGTGTCTCTCCTGTATGTACACGCATGTGAATTTTGAGACTACCTGACTCGGTAAATCCTATACTGCACACGCTACACATGTAAGGTGTCTCGCCTGTATGCATTCTCAGATGTTTTTAAGATTACCCGACTCCGTAAATCCTTTACTGCACACGCTACACTTGTAAGGTGTCTCGCCTGAATGTATTCTCAGGTGTTTTTAAGATTACCTGACTCGGTAAATCCTTTACTGCACACGTTACACTTGTAAGGTGTCTCGCCTGTATGTATTCTCAGGTGTTTTTAAGATTACCCGACTCCGTAAATCCTTAACTGCACACGCTACACGTATATGGTGTCTCGTCTGTATGTACTCTCAGATGTTTTTAAGATTACCCGACTCCGTAAATCCTTTACTGCACACGCTACACTTATATAGTGTTCTGTATGTATTTGCTTGTGTGTTTTAAGACTGCTTGATTAGGAAAACATTTCACTGCACATGCTACACTTATATGGTGTCTCGTCTGTATGTATGAGCATGTGTCAGTTGAGATTATTTGACAGTATAAATCCTGTGCTGCACACTCTGCATTTAAACCGCGGCTGTCCTGTAGATATATCATCTGTATTTAAACCGCGGCTGTTCTGTAGATATATCCATCTGCATTTAAAGGTAATTGTGGATGTTGCAATGTCGTCTTATGTGGTGTTTGTCTAAAATAAAACAAATTGAATTCTCAAATTGATATTTTGAAACAGTTTAAATTTAATATGTATGTCTTACTTGTGGCTTATCAACTGTAAGACGTATAACGACATTTGTCAAGGGATCATGCTTTGTTATACAGACTCCTGAACTTCAGTTCATCGTATAAATAGTGGTATCTCTGGCTGTACTATATGATAGAAAATGTTAAACCAGTGTGAACATTGAAGTTCTAGTGATAGGTTTTGATAGCTAGATCAGCATTCAGAATATAAAATGTGCAAACAAAGATGGCCGCTGTCAGCCATTTTTAATTCTGATTCAAAATAATTTTCGAGAATAATTTTTTAGAAAAAGTCACATATCAATATCAATATCACTTTTAGTTTTTAAGAAGTAGTCGCTACAAACTTGTTTTTAACAAATCTATTTACCATCTTGAATTTCCGGCCGACCTGAAATTTTGCTAGAACCAACTAGATATCAAGAGCAACATTCCTGTGAAGTTTCATGAAAATCCATCAAGCAGTTTCATGACCTTTGTAATCAATGTAGAAAAGACACATTTATGTGCACATTCTTTATTGTTGGCAAAGTCGCGGAGGTTTGCAAAAAAATGGACAAAAGAAGAGCTGTAGTTGCCAACTAGAATCATGAAATTATATACTAAAATCGTGAAAGATGGAATTGTAATATCCGCGGATATATCGGTAACAAATGTCTACGTGGATGTGGAGAAAACAACAACGTGTTCGTTAATAAAAAAAATGAATAATTTTGTACGGCGCACCAAAACATGACGGGTTATATGGCACCTAACAGGAAATAACATGCCAGACAAAGCCCCCATTGACATCAAGATACAATATGGAGAATGGGCCTAGGACCTTCTAAACCACAACACTTCAGAGTTGCTGCAAATTATGTAGTAGACACTTTGGACGATGAAACAAACAGATATAAAACTCGAACAGGCAAATAAGCATTCAAGGGCAACAGTGAACCACAAAATCAAAAGGGTTGATAATAGGCCGGCTACCGCCTAGAAACGGTGAGTGCCAAAAAATATCGCTGCGGGTTTAAACCAGGTTCTAGTGTGCATCAAACCCCACTCTTACCCAGTTTCCATCCCAATAAACGGGACTGTACATTAAGGAAATCCCCGTCAGGTTATAACCTGATTCTCTAACAAACAAGGCAGCATTAACAGACAATATAAGTAAACACATAAATGATCAAGTATATATAATATTTAAAAAAGCCTAGAAAGCCACAAAGTAAGTACTCAGTAACTTGGCAGAAGACAGAGAAGAGAACAAACCGTTAAGGGTACGACACAACAAGATTAAAGACAAACATCAAACGCTACCGTCCTATAAGGATTTAGGTAGACGTCATCATAGAGTCCACAATCTGTCCCGTCATCGCACAATCAAAGAGGTAAGCATAGTGGCAAACATTGGTTTACCAAAATATGCTCTACTGACTTGGAAATCCATCAACAATTACAAAAAAATCCCAGACAATAAGGAGGTCTGCACAGAAAAGGTAATATTTACGAATCCGTTACGTGACACTCACGCGACAGTACGGAGTGCATTGAATCTAATTTAAATTTCCCGTTGTTCTCGTAGTTTGTTTACATTTACAGTCAATGTGACATTTTATATATTGTAACGAAATACAAGAATATTCATATGAAAGTGTTGTAAGATATTTAATTAACATTCAGCTTTTATGGAAAATTATAGTTTATGTACAAAACACTTTTCGTAAAAGTATAGCTGTATTTATATCATGCGTATAAGTGAAGCAGGTCAATGCACTCCGTAACTGTCGCGTGACGGATTCGTAAATATTGTCTTTTCTGTGTAGGCCTCCTTCTCGTCTGGGATTTTTTTTTGTAATTGTTGATGGATTTCCAAGCCAGTAGAGCATATTTTGGTAAAACAATCTTGCAGAAACGAAGAAAAATGTATATATATATCGCTGAGTGACATTTACGCACGGACCATTAAAGAATTTAAAAAAAAAATCCGAAAAAGAAAAACGAATGTGAAATTAATGTCCAGCCTTCTATTTATATATACATATACTACAACACTATTTCCTTTTCTCTCTCTCCTTTTGTGGTAGAGTGTAAGGGAGGGGGTGGGGGATGGGGGTGGGGTGGGGTGGCGCTGTGTTATTTGTCGAAAACAAATTTAAAGTTTTCCTGAAAATTTATCCCAGAGAAAAAAATCAGGAAAACTTTAAATATGTTTCTTT
This sequence comes from Cyrtodaria siliqua, assembly GCA_037043455.1. NCBI lineage: Eukaryota > Metazoa > Mollusca > Bivalvia > Adapedonta > Hiatellidae > Cyrtodaria > Cyrtodaria siliqua. The sequence continues at coordinate 42,347 of JAWPHD010013448.1, read as the reverse complement.
TCAATAAATAATTGTTATTTTTTTATTAATTTTATATATTATTGTTTAGTTCTCAACACTGATACAGCTATCTGTGCATAACCATTGACTTTAACTACAAAACTCTGGGATAAATTTCAGGAAGACTTAAAAAAAGAAAAATAATAATATGTCCATTTATTTTTTATTTTTTATTATTAAATTTTTGTTTAGTTCCCAACACTGATACAGCTACCTGTGGATGCGATAGCCCTTGTCCTAATAGATAGATCTAATATAATAATATAAAAAAAAAGTAAAAAATAATAATACGGCCGGTGTTTAGAAGGGGTGGGGGGGGGGGGGGGAGTGGAATATTATTTTTAAAGACCAATGACCCCCATACCCCACCTCAAAGCATACATAACAACATAACAATCTACATAATTAACCTTTACGACATACAGTATCGAGTACCGCGTACCGCGTTCTCGACCGTGGTAAGAGAATGATAGGTGCCTGTCGCAGTTTTACACGCGACGAGGTTGACAAATTTGCATATATGGTTAAATCTAGATGTTTATTAATGTTAATATATCTTAATTTGCCATAACTGTGATATTAGGTTGAAGATTAGTTATTTATTGATGAGGTAAGTGTTTATTTAGACTTTTGTTGTGATTTATTGGAGATATTTGCTTTCAAACGAGTAGGGTGTTCGGTCTGACATTGTTCACACGGTTTTTGGTCAAACGCAATGAGACGTCTAGAGTGCATCTATAAACGTCCGTATTTTAAAAAAGGCACCAAAGACGTCAATTAAATCATTAATGAGACTAATTTAATGCATACCACAGACCTAATATCAAATTTAATTTATTAATATGTCTGTGATATATATAGCCTACAATGTACTAGTATTACACTTACAGTTAACCAGATCTATATAACATATAATAAGTTCATACCTTGACGTTGATTGTATGCGTATATTGTTTGATACGAACAGTATTCCAATTCAAATTCTCCAAAAGTAGCAGCAATTATCTCTGATTGAATAATTGTATATAACAAACATTAGCAGATCGAGATAGCGACAAGGTCAATTTGTAAATGGAGAAATGTATACTAAGGGAGGTAACTACACTATTTAACGGGTGATACTATTCCCCGGTCGATTTCCCGGTTACTTCCCGGTTAAAACCCGGTTGAAAAAGGGTGGCAAATGTGATGAGTGTGTTGATGTTTCAGATGTTTTAATGACATATATGTCTTATATATGTATTCATTTTTCCATAATCACTAAAAAAAATGTTGAGAAAAAAAAAGAAAGTAGTTTAATTAAGTGTTGAATATTGGTGTTTTTTCACAATAATTTGACTGGTTTTGGCAATTCCCGGTTCAGTTTCGGAGACAGTTAAAGGATAACAGTGCCTTCATAGTTCATTATTTATTGTTTTATTTCATAATATATGGTATTATTAACTCATAACAATAATAAAAATGGACATAAAACAGAAAATAAACGTTTTTTTGCTTCATTTCCAACACCCGTATTTCGTGTAATGAAAGCCGTAGAAATTACAGGTGAAGCGTTATTTCTGCACGTCGTGAGAAACAGTACACTATAGATTCAAGAAAACTAGATAGATCTACATAGATATTATCAGTATGTAAAACAACACATATCGAAAATATGAATTGGTTATGTTTTACAGTAACATATAATTTAAATATAGTTTTTTGCAACAAAAATGAATGAACTGTTTAACAGGAGGAAACCTCAAAATTGTAAAATATAGCAAGTCTTCATATATGTAGCTATATATTTGTAATGCGACATACACACAGTAGAATAAAAATAACATTATATATAAAAGTATGTGTATGTAGTACACGGATAATAATATCGTAGAGCTAACGTAACTGTAATTCGAATGATTATAATTAAACTATAGTGTTTTATAGAGACAAGACGTACAGGTCCAGTATTCTAACTTATTTTGGGAGACACATTGTGTATGATACCATTTTTTACATTTTTTATTTTGACATGAAATAAGGTCGTCAACGAAATCTGGCTGTCTACAATGGCACCGTAACTGTATATTTATAACCTTTGGGTTAAAACAGGACAGACTTAAATTTCTTCCACGTATTGATTCTTTTGGGAAAGGTGTTATGCGTCCCGTTTCCAGACACTCAATTAATTGAGGACGCATTGCAGATACATTATAAATATTTCTAAAATTATAGGAAAGTGGAAAGTGACAAAACTCTACTACATTCGCGATCGCGAATAAACCGCAATCATAGGAATTTATCTGTTGTTGAACCCTAGGAATTTTTGTGTTGATAAACTTATCACTTGAAGACGCATATATTTGTGATAACTGAATTTTTAAATTTAATTTGATATCTTTAAGGCGATCTCCTAAACCATCAATATAATAAACAAAATCTCTGTCTGGAACTGTTTTAAAACTCATGATCCAATGATTTGATCCATTAAAATGTATTTGGCAAGCGGGTGCTACGTGCCGATTTTTTTTTTGTATGTTCCATTTATTTGCATCGTCAATAAAGAACGGAGTGTTAGTCTAGGCCATTTATATGAGGAACATCTTTTTTCAAAATTGAATTAACGGCTGTCATATGCTTATCATTTAACCAATCAAAATTTGTAATTTCGTGTTTATCCGATATTTTTAGATCTAACTCTTTTAACCACCAGTCGTCGTTTATTTGCGCGGAACTATTATTTGTATTATCAATTGTAATTATTTCTTCGCCGCTTTTTTCGGGAGACATTTCAGGTAATACTAACTTCCGTCTCTTATTGTTTATTGAAATATTTTCTAAAGGTGACTCTTTTCGTTTTTTAGAGCTAGTATTCTTATAAATGCACGTTTCTGTTTTTATTGGTGTTGAAGAATCAACCCCAAAATTAAGCGATATTTCTGCATCGTTAATAAGAGTAGTTTTATTTAGAGATTGGTTCTTTTTTACAGTTGAAATGGCAATTTTACGTTATTTTGGTCGTTGTGACATTAACTATTTTGGATGAATTATTTGGCGTTGAAGAAACGGATCCAACAAAATTGTCTGTATTTACATTATCGTGTTTTTTTTTATTAGAATTATGTTTTGTAGATGACATTTTCATTGATTTCGGAGTGATATTTTCAAAAGTGATATCTTCTTCTAAAATTATAGCTAATTTCGAATCCGGTGCTGGAATAACTTCATAATCAGAGGGCTTAGGCCTTTTTTGACCTAATCTTTTTTGGGAACGTGGGCGGTTTTTATATCTCATCAAACTTATTAATTTCTTTTGCTTTTTTTCGTTTAATGTATGCATTCCTAATAAGCAAGCAGATTTAAAGTGATAGTTAAGGTTGACGCGTGTCAAAGCACAATGATTATACATGTGTATTCCGGCGTGTCTAAAGGTGCGAATTATTGTCCTTTACAATATACAGCAAAATCATTTAATCCCATTACGGTAATTGAACCGGTAATAATAGACACACTTATCTAGTTAAATGAAGCTGTTAATGTAGCAGGGACACGCGGCAATCTTTCATCTTTAAGGTCTTATTAATAGGAATATCATAATATATCCTAGGAAGGACTATTCTAATTAATCAAAGGTATTGAACTATAAATCGAGTAAAAAAGACAACAAAAAATATATATTTATTAAAAAATAGTAATATACAGCAACAAATGATTTAATCCCATTACGGTTGACACGTGTACGTTGTAATCCCTAGTTAAATGAAGCTGTTAATGTAGCAGGGACTTGCGGCAATCTTTAAGGTCTTATTACTAAGAATAATAATATAGGTCTTATTAATATTAATTGTAAGTAATTAAGTATGAAGAAAAAATTAATAGTAAATATAAAACACGGAAACTTACCGAAACTTTAGGAATCGGCTCTTGTACGTTTGGTAATTCCAACAAATATTCAACTTTAGATCCAGGAAAACACAAACACTGAACGTCATCTTCGACATATTGATGAAAATAACGCACTTGACTATGTCCTATAATCAAAGTCTTAGGAGCCATTTTAAAATACAGCACTAAACACGATTAACACTAACGCAGTTTTAAACTCAAATTAACATTTAATACGCATGTTATATATGGAATATGTAATCTGTTCCTATGGAATAGGAAAACCATTTCTATATTTGAAGATTTATATGTGTATTTTCTTTATGGGTATTGAACATATGCAACATGTTAGAAGATGAGTTTCATTTCGTATTACAGTGTGACAGATATACAGATTTAAGGAAATAATATATACCCAAGTATTTCTACCGACGACCTAACATGGTTAAGTTTATAGAACTGATAAATTCAAATAATAAAGGCTATATTCGTAAACTCTCCATATTTATCTGTAAAGCGTTTCAATTAAGAAATGAGATGCTATTTAGAAATTAAATTGTGGATATGTTCCTGTATAACATGTTGAGTATAGTTAACTTATATTAATATAAATATGTGTATGTATAAATATTCTTATGTTAACTTGTGTTAATATACAAATATTCATGCAAATTTATAAACACCTTCTCGTCAACGCACAGGAAATGTGTACATGTAATGATGTATATGCAAAGTATTTCATTGTGATCTCCTACTATTGTCTTATATGTACCAACTGCACTGTTACCATGTCTAACTCTGTATTTGTATCCGCATGGGCTTTATAGCCTATTGGAATTTTGAAATAAAATTATCTATCTTAATTACTGTACTGATTGAATTAAGTGTAATGTTTTATATTGAGGTACTGTTTGTTTGTCAGATCGGGAAACAAACATTTAACACTTTTGAATAACATGTATTGATAAGTACTAATGAAGAATACTAATAATATTACAATTGTTACATTATACTTTTATTAGAAATTACAATAAGAGTTTCAGGCTCAATAACATATACAGTTTCATACCCATTAACATTTAAGTGGACAAAAGCATTCAAGCTGTAAAATTGAAATAATACAATATAATAAATACATCATTGGATATAAGGTTTTAAAAATCTGTTTCTCACGACGTGCAGAAATAACGCTTCACCTGTAATTTCTACGGCTTTCCTTACACGAAATACGTGTGTTGGAAATGAAGCAATAAAACGTTTATTTTCTGTTTTATTTCTATTTTTATTATTGTTATGTGTTAATAATACCATATATTTTGAAATAAAACAATAAATTATGAATTATTAAGGCATTGTTATCCTTTAAATGTATCAGAAACTTAACCGGGAATTGCCAAAACCAGTCAAATTATCGTGAAAAAACACCAATATTCAACACTTAATTAAACTACTTTCTTTTTTTTTCTCAACATTTTTTTTAGTGATTATGGAAAAATGAATACATATATAAGACATATATGTCATTAAAACATCTGAAACATCAACACACTCATCACATTTGCCACCCCTTTTCAACCGGGTTTTAACCGGGAAGTAACCGGGAAATCGACCGGGGAATAGTATCACCCAGGATAGATGGAGCTTTTGGAGAATTTAAATCTGAATATTTATAGTGTTAAACTATACAGTAAACGCATACAATCAACAACAAGGTATGAATTGTTTGTTGATTGTTTACTGTATTGCAGATATGTTACATCAAATTCATCTCTTCGCTTAGTCTCATTTATTTGACGTCTGGGTGGGGTTTGTTTACATACGGAAGTGTATAGGTGCATCCCGTCGCAGAACGGCTCATATCAAATGTCGGACCTTGCCGTTTGTAGACGCGTATTTTATACATTATTCTTCGCTGATCTTCAATATTTTTTATAAATGACTATATTCTGGAACGACTATTTTTAATTCGGTTTTCCCAAGGATTTGTCAATAAGCTTATTGACAAATCCTTGGTTTTCCACAAACATTTGGAAAATTCAGGCTAAATCATTAACTTAACAGTAATAAAATGTTGGAAAATATTCCCAAAATGCACCAAATTGTAAAACAAATCTGGGGATCCCACTCTCCATGGCATATAGACATTGCGTACACATTGAAAATGGTCTAGCTAAGCCCCTGGCTATGATGATCCACGTAATAAGCCCACGTAATAAGCGGCTAAGCCAGTGCGTCTCATACATGTCGTAGGGACAACTAAGTGGGTTGTGTAAATGGTTCTAGATTCATTCTACATATTTTTAACTCGATGTGAAAGGAGAAGGAACCTATAAAGTTCTTTTTGTTTTGGTCTTTTGTCGACGAATGACTTTTACACGTGTTAGTCTACCTTAAAACTCCAGTTCAGTTATGTTTGTATACAAGTCAATTATGTCTTACATTTAACAAAAGTATGCAGTTACAAATATGCAGAATGAGCCTAGAACCTTTTCACAACCCACTTAGTTGATATATACGACACGCCTGCGTGCAGAGGGAGTTGTTTACATGTCATTGTGCTGTTTTAGAGTCATTTACTGTAACTGACAGGCATGTATATAGCTGGTGTAATTTATAAACACACCTTCAATCTCTCCCTACTTATTTACTATAGAGCAGGGCAAGTTACGACTTTAAGTCAATCACATTGTGTTCTCTACTCGTTTATGTCGGCAACTGGTCACGCGCATGTAACTGTGCAAAATCAACTAAGTGACATCTGAATACTTCTTCTTGCAGGTGGTGAAAATGAAAGAAGTAAAACATCAACTGTTTACTATATACTTACCAGAAGAGCATCATTGATTCGAGAAAAACAATACTCTCTCCTTGAGGATGAATTCATGCATTTTAAAGAATGGTCTATTGCACCGTCATACATTGCGATGAATTGAATTCTGAAGTCTACATTTTGTGCATACTACGTGAATTTATGTGTGGCAATTCAACTGACTTTACGACATCACACAAAATTGACAAAATTGACTCTATCGTGTTCTATTGTTATAAGACTGTATTATTAAATATATTAAATAAAACTGCAGTAGATAAAGTGGATGTACTGAGGTTAAAGCATTGTTGTACATGAACATAGTTGCCTACTGCAGTAAAGCTTGAAGTCGTATAAACGTTCAAACTATGAAACGTCATGTAATAAATAAAAACATGTAAATACAGTCATGCTCAGAGTACTGTTGACAATACACGTGTTACTGCCATGAATTAATCAACACTATATAATATATGTAGAAACCGTCACTTGTGGACCACTGCAAACATACTGTAAAATGTCCATTGGTCATTAAATCTCCCCTCAATCTGCAAACCTTCCTCTGAAGCTCAGAATATCCACAACAAATCAAAAGTTGACCAGATTAAAAAAAAAAATCCAGTCTTTTTCAGCACCCCTCAAAACTAGCTCCATTTCACTAATAATTCAACTGTATTCCTACCCATTTTCAAATTATCATATCTTCCTCGAAAATGACCAAGTGGCTTCCAAACTTGGCAGAAGTCATGAACATGATCCATTCTTGTCACCTGAATGCAGAAATAAGAGAATGACTGCACATTTCCAAGTTGAAAGCAAACCGATTAACACAGTCCTAGTTTTTTACGGTGTAGGAATCTTCCTACCGTCATGGCCAATTGAGGTAATTATGTAGTGAGACCTGAGTAGTGCGTCATGTCAGGCCAGAATCCGTTTAAGTGTACAATATGTACTAAGTCATTCACAGTTCGAGGAAATCTGAATAGACACAGGTTAATACACACTGGCGAGAAGCCATTTGAGTGTATAGTATGTAACAAGTCATTCACAGTACGAAAAAGTCTCAATAATCACATTTTGATACACACTGGCGAGAAACCGTTTACATGTACAGTATGTAACAAGTCATTTACAGCACGAGCACATCTCAATAATCACATGTTAAGACACACTGGCGAGAAGCCGTTTACAAGTACAACATGTGATAAATCATTCACACGCCTAGGAAGTCTCAAACGTCACATGCTAACACACTATGGAGAGAAGCCGCATACATGTACAGTGTGTAATAAGTTATTCACTGAACGGGAACATCTCAAAAGTATTTGGAATCACATCTGATCGCTTTTCTATGTGCATATGCATTCACACCTGCGATAAGCCTTTCAAGTTTAAGAATTGGTGACATGTCATTCGGGCAATCTCAAAAACAATTGTGGACATAGACTGTTAATGTGTACATTATGGGAACCATCATTCAAATAATCTGAGTATCGCACAATACACATGCTGATCCACTGGCTAGACTGTGTCTGTAATAATCTTTTAATGTCATTGTCTTACCGATGAGAACAATTGTGAATAGGAACACTGAATACATACTGCATATAAAGGAACACGTGCATAAACATACGGCAGAGAAAGGAACACCTAGTAGGGTTCTAGAAATATTTTGAAAATCCACTTGCCCAGGGCAAGTGGATTTTCAAAAGTCACTTGCCCTGCCCATAATGTCACTTGCCCCACCTTTAAGAACACTTATTTGCCTAAAATTTGTCGCTTTACCATTATTATAGTATAGTACATGTATATACTACAGAAAGGGAACACATGCGTATACATACTTTAGAGAAAGGACGCATACGTAAATGTACTGTAGAGAAATAAACATGCGTATGCATACGGCCGAGAAATGAAAACATGCATATACGTACTGCAAAGAAAGGAACATATGCGTATATATCCTGCAGAGAAATGGACACATGCGTATGCGTACAGCAGATAAAGGAACATATGCGTATATATCCTGCAGAGAAATGTACACATGCGTATGCGTACAGCAGATAAAGGAACACATGCGTATGTATATTAGAAACGAACATGTGCATATATATACTGCAGGGAAAGCAACATATAAGTATACATACTGCAGAAAAACGAACATGTGCATATACATAGTGCAAAGTAAGGTACACACGCATACACATACTGCAGAGGAGCCGGTTAAAAGTAATGAATGTGTATTTTTCAGGTAAGAAATACTTACAAATGCATATATGGTTATCCGTACTGGAGAGCTGATGTAAAGGGCAAACATATTGCATGTTTTTCACAATCTTCATATCAGTATAGTACAACCGTGTGTGAGATATGTCACAGTATTACACATACACGGTCTCTCACCAGTATATGCACAACCATATGTGAGATATGTCACAGTATTACACATACACGGTCTCTCACCAGTATATGTACAACCATATATGAGATATGTCACTGTACTACACATACACGGTCTCTCACCATATATGTACAACCATGCGTGATATATATCACAGTATTACACATACACGGTCTCTCACCAGTATATGTACAACCATATATGAGATATGTCACTGTACTACACATACACGGTCTCTCACCATATATGTACAACCATGTGTGAGATATGTCTCTGTACGACACATACACGGTATCCAAAAACATGTATGCTACAGACTCAGTTACATGTATCACACATGGATGTACATATATTAGTGAGAGATCGATTATATGTAATACTGTGGCATATCTCATGCATGGTTGTAACCGACGAAAAACTGTTAGCGAATACGTATTTAAGTCTATGATGCGGCGAATACATGTAAATAAAATCAATATTTTCTTCAATAAATAATAGCCTGTAAGTATATAAAAATGTTTTTTGCATTCGGAAAACAGTTATAAGATTCATATTGATATGTAGTATGATCTTGCGACGAATATCTTCAAACTATGTATCTTTTTATGTTGAAGTTATGATGGAGAATGAAGTTTCGGTGTTGTTGATTTTTTTTTTTTGGGGGGGGGGGGAGTTATTTTATAAATCATTAGTATACGTTTTAAGTTATTTGGATTGTGTTTTGTTCAGTTCAGTTCAGTACCATTTCATATTTCTACTACGCTAGTATAGAGTATCCGTCTGTATCATACTACGCTAGTATGGAGTATCCGTCTGTATCATACTACGCTAGTATAGAGTATCCGTCTGTATCATACTACGCTAGTATAGATTATCCGTCTGTATCATACTACGCTAGTATAGAGTATCCGTCTGTATCATACTACGCTAGTATAGAGTATCCGTCTGTATCATACTACGTTAGTATAGAGTATCCGTCTGTATCATACTACGCTAGTATAGAGTATCCGTCTGTATCATACTACGCTAGTATAGAGTATCCGTCTGTATCATACTACGCTAGTATAGAGTATCCGTCTGTATCATACTACGCTAGTATAGATTATCCGTCTGTATCATACTACGCTAGTATAGAGTATCCGTCTGTATCATACTACGCTAGTATAGAGTATCCGTCTGTATCATACTACGCTAGTATAGATTATCCGTCTGTATCATACTACGCTAGTATAGATTATCCGTCTGTATCATACTACGCTAGTATAGAGTATCCGTCTGTATCATACTACGCCAGTATAGAGTATCCGTCTGTATCATACTACGCTAGTATAGATTATCCGTCTGTATCATACTACGCTAGTATAGATTATCCGTCTGTATCATACAGCGATGCATTTACACACAAGCATCGTGTCTGCTATTATTGCATTATATCGCGCGTTTGATATAACCATAAAAGACTAGACGTGATAACTACGTGATTTAAACTGCTTTCGATCCGGACAGGTTAATTACGCTGATCGGACATTTACTTTGCCGGAGGCAATAACGGTTGATACGAGAGTTATCAACTTGTTCCCATCCATTCATTAGCGTGTATATACAATGCGGACATAATGGTAGACCCGCGCAGCCGCGCAGCAGAATAAGGCTTGATTCGCATATACTACACTACTTGTATTGGGCACCCTCTCATATGTGGAAAGTGTACGTAACAATCGCCACTGTTCAAGATGGGAGTTGAGGTGGAGGGGGTGGGTGTGGGGAGGGCATCTGAGCTGAATTTAAAATGATGCACCCCCATCCCATCCCCTACCCCAACTAAAATCAATCACGAAAGTATGTTTTGAAAGCTCTTGCAAGCATACATTTTAAAGATATTTATAGATGTATTGCTGTGCTTTTGACTGTAGCTGTCCCTGCTGGTATCATGAATCAACCGTGGAATATATCAGCCACACATCAAAAGGTTTGAGGGGATCTTACTTGTATTAGTTTAAATATAAACCATTTGTCAGTTGAAACCTAAGATGAATTTTCTATTAGAAAGAAACACTGTCGTAATACTTATTCAATGATTCTGATAGTATCGAAGGAACGAAAAGAAGGCCATTTGTTTTCCGGACCGGAGGGGACTTTAGGTTTGCCCCACGTCCGTCAGTCAGTCAGTCAGTCCGTCATTCAGTCAGTCCGTAAGTCTGTTTTTTTGTCCGGACTGTAACTTTGTCATGCATCGTGAGATTTTGAAATAACTTGGCACAAATGTTAACCATAATGAGACGGCGTGTCGCGCGCCAGATCAAGGTCCGTAGCTCAAAGGTCAAGGTCACAGTTCGAGGTTAAAGGTCAGAAATACGCTTGTCCGGGCTGAAACTTTGTCATGCATCAAGAGATTTTGAAATAACTTGGCACAAATGTTCACCATAATGAGACGGCGTGTAGCGCGCAAGATCCAGTTCCATAGCTCAAAGGTCAAGGTCACACTTGGAGGTTAAAGGTCAGAAATAGGCTTGTCCGGGCTGTAACTTTGTCATGCTTGAGCGATTTTGAAATAACTTGGGACAAATGTTCACAATAATGACACGGCATATCGCGCGCAAGACCCATGTCCATAGCTCAAAGGTCAAGGTCAAACTTGGAGGTTAAAGGTCAGAAATAGCCTTGTCTGGGCTGTAACTTTGTCACGCATCGTAGGATTTTGACATAACTTGGCACAAATGTTCACCATAATGAGACGGCGTGCCGCGCACAAGACCCAGGTCCGTAGCTCAAAGGTCAAGGTCACGATACCTTCAGAACACATGAACACATATTTTGCAGCATGGTAAGGTATTCAACGTTCCTTGCATGATCATTCACATGGCTACATTCAACCTTTCATATGGGTACATTCAATGATAACTGTTTCTTCAATAACTTCAGAATTAACAAACTGGCTAATAACAACTTAATTTCTTTGAAATATTTGCAATTCTTGTGCTGACGAAACACAGTAAGCAGTTTGACATTTGTGCAATTATTGTGTTGACAAAACAGTAACCTTCGACAACTGTGCAACTTCTGAATTGTTGATTTTGAACAAGACCCGGTTGGGGACTATGGCCGTCTTGCTTCTTGTTTACTTTATACTTTTAAAGAGTATTTTTCCTGCTGTTTTAGGTTTGTTTGTTTGAATGGTGTTTTATGTCATTATTGTTTTTGTGGTAGCGGCACACCACCTCATTTTTCCTGGGTAGAACCAGTACTGTATACTTTCTGCAATCCCTAAGAATCGACACTTTTCCACCTACAAGTTTAGCTCCCAGTGGGATTTGAACCCGTAGAGGTGAGAGTTGAAAATGAGACAAAGATGTATACAAATATAAAAAGGGCAAACGAACCTCTGCCTAACTCAATCCGTCCATAGGACACGAATGACCGCACTGAAAACAATCCGTGGAAGAATGCAAGAATGTTGATGCAACATAGTATTAGATATGCACCTCTTGACATCATAGATAAACATCACGTACAGTTTCGAAACAATTGGTTAAAAACTGTGGAAGGATATAGACGCACAGATGACTAACACCATATGCCGCCTCACCATTCGATGGTAAATAATAAACATGTAAGTTGCATACCGTCTTAAATATTATCTTTCTTGACTAAGTACAAATATGTAATATGTCAGATATCAAAGACTGAAAGTGAATTATGTATTTGATTTAAAACATTTTATTTCATATATCTACATCAACATGATCAAAACATCTCAAATATAAAGAATAAACAATTAAATTGCATCCTACAATAATTGTTTTTTATTTATTAAAGGGACACACAGCATTTTTGAAGTATTTATCAAGCATTACAATTAGCACCTCGATTGATTAATCAAGTATGATTTTCACTTTACATAAACAATTAAATTGCATTATACAAAAATTATTTTTATTTATTAAAGGGACACACAGCATATTGAAGAATTCATCAAGCATTAAAATTAGCACATCGATTGATTAATCAAGTATTATTTTCACTTTACACCTGCTTGCATATATTTAAATTATAAGTTATAACATTTTGGAGTTTTAAAAAAATATTGATGCATGTCCCTTTAATATGCGCACCTCTCAGCCTGGTGTAAGTAATTTTCAACACATGTGGGTTTTATATTTACATGTATCTGTTATTTTTATATTTTTTTTCGTGGAGGCAGACCACCCACTTTTCTGGATAGAACTAGTAATATACACCTCCCGCCATTGGTTATTCAACACACTTTATAATCCAGGAAACTTCAGAAAACATCATTTTAATCCAATAAAGAAATTGAGCATGGTCAGATTAACAGAAACACATTTATATTTTTGTATTAGCCCTTATTTTGAGCCATTCCAATGAACTCTCCAGTTAATGTCGCCATCGATCCACCTCTGTCAACAGACAGACATGCGCTGAACTGATGATCGTGGGAATTTCGAATTAGTGGGTCCAAATAAAGAAGGATAGAAATATCGGACAGAGAACGCAGCATTCAAGGACGACAGTCAACCACAAAACACAAAAACAAACACGCAAACAGACAAACGAAAAGGCAAAATTAATAAAAAATGCAAACGACATCACAAACACAAAAGGGTTGACAATAGGGCTACCGCCTTGGAACGGTCAGTGGCAAAGTAGGCCACTGGGGGTTTAAACCGGTTATAGGGTGCACCAAACCTCACACTTACCCTACTGTCATCCCATTAAAACAGGACAGTGTAAATAAAGAAATCCCCGCCATGATCTAATCTCTAACCAACAAGGCAGCATCAATAGGCAATATAAGTAAAACTCAAATATGCTCGTGTAAATATAATACAAAAAAACAATAGCCTAGAAAGCCACAATGAAGGTATTCAATGACTTGGCAGAAGCCAGAGCAATAAGAGTATACACCATTATGGGCACGACAAGAAAGATCATGGACAAACATCAAACGCCACCGTCCCAATGGGCTTTAGGTAGGCGACATCATAGGGTCCACAGCCTGTCCGGTCATCGTACAATTAAAGAGGAAAGCATAGTGGCGAACTGTAAAAGGGTCCACCACCAAGCATGCAGTACGTTGCAAAATGATAGGGTCATAACCTCTTTCGATAAACTTTTTAACAAGTTTAACAAAGATAGTATGAAAGTGATCATGACCAAGAATCTTACGAAGTTTATAAATCACATCACCATAGAAGTCAGGTTGTGATAGTCCTTGTCGCAGAGGAATCCTTAAATTACATTTATATTTGGAAAGAAGATCAGGGTTACGATAATAAAATTTTGCAAAGGTTTTACGAAGTTTATGGTAACGGTAACCCTGATTGAGTAACTTTTTAGTTATACAAAGATTACGAATATTAAAATCCTCAACTCGAGTACAAGCTCTAGAAAAACGAATAAGTTGAGACAGATAAACCCCATAAGAAGTTGCTCGGGGAACATCCCCATCCAAGTGGGGATAATTAACAATGTCAAAATTAAAGTCATCTCTCTTGTCATAGATTTTGCTAATTATTTTACCATTTTCAATCGAACTTTATTCCCTCAAGTCACGAATGTTACTAGACATATTTTTTTTGCAGTTTATGCTAGTACTGTAATGTCCGTATGAGGTATTGCTGATTCATGATTCATAAAAAAAATTATTGTACATCATCGCATTATTCTATTCTTGTTATGGAGTATTTCTGATTAGGTTGTTAATGTTGTAAAAAGTTATGATGTATGTGACTAGACACTTATTTCAATAAAATCCTCCCATATATTGTGACTTCAGTAACATTTTACAGCTAGCTCCCAGCGTCTCAGGACATCAGGGACTCTGACAATAAAAATGATACAGATACTGTTTAACCATACATATTTTTTGTTTTAACTTAAATAGGTAGTAAGTTAGAAAACATGTGATTATAGAACTTTTTTTGTAAGAATATATATTGAACAGAACACGGTGGGAACATTGACCAGGTTTTCGTGTTAAAAAAAAACTCTGTTAAATTTATTTTTTTGTTAATCTTTTTTTTACAAAAAAATGGTTAGGAGGGTCTAAGAACCGAAAAAACAAACAAAAAAAGTCTGCTCAACAACACATTATATGCCATTTAGAGCTGCCCTTGAGAGAGGGGAAGGGCACATAGGAAAATTAAAAAATGATAAATATTGTGTTTACCGTAACCAGATTTCGTTTCAACTTAAATAGTTAACAATTTGTAGGATTGAAATATGTAGATGAACATGATGAATAGTGATTATAGAACATTTGTTACATGTACGACGAATCAAAAATAATCATTTTCGGCTAATCAACACATTACCGGTATACCTTATTTAGATCTGCCTCAGAGAGAGGGGAAGGGGGACACATAGGAATTTGAGAAAATGTCTTACTCTTACTAATGAATATATTTATATGTTTCTTTATCGTGCTCGAAGGATAGTCCCTCCAATTTCAATCTCAATCCAGCAAACGAGGCTGAGGAACAAACAAGTCTGAGGGAAGGTGTATTGCCCAAAAACACAGATGAAACTCAGTGGTGCATGTGTGACCTGAACCCGGAAGCTCCAGATTGCTATCGTCCACCGTGCTATCGCTGGGACATGTCAGCACATTAGATTAAGTCAGGGTCCTGGTTAAGTTTAATGTTTTAGATGTAATACAAGGACGTTTTTATTTAGTTTGTTTCATTTTACATCCGTACTACGCACAATATGACCTATTTATGTGTCGATGTGCTGTAAAACGTTTTTTTTAGTATACAAAGTCTGAGACTAAGGGCAGGTGCTCAATGCCACATATTTTGCAACGAATATACCTTGATAAATTCAGAGTTTTTTTGAAGCTGCGCTAACCTACACACTGGCTTACACAAGGCTCTTGATGTAGTTATACCGATTACTGTGAGACTGGGAAATGACTTGGTGAAAACAGTCTGACACTGACACTGCCTCTAAGCAGACCTGAACAAATAACTTATTGTTCCATTTATTTTTAATATTAATAACTATGTGCAACTTTCTTAATGCTATCAATGCAGGCGTTCCATAATAGTTTGCTTAAAACACAACTGGAATTGAATGTGGCGCTTTCTGGCTACTGTCCAAAATTAAGTCACAGACCGAACACACAGGTGGCATTCATGAACAAATAGTATTTGCAAGGCTTATATTTTCATCAATCATTCATCACTCATGGGTTCTAAAAATGATCAGAACTAAGTTAATATATACGAACCACCACTATTTCATATGTTTTAAGGTTAAACACTTGTCCTACAGTAATTAAAAGTGTATTTACTTACACAAATTCCTACACAGGCTACAGACAATCCATGATATGACTCATTTGCTTGGTGTTTAATTCTGCGACATAGATGATTGATCTATTTGTTTGTAATTTGTAAATTAGTGGTGTGCCGAACTCCAGATCGAGAGGTCGTGGGTTCGATCCTCGCCGCGGCCACGTTATTTATCCTTGAGCAAGATAATTAATCCACATTGCTTAGTACTGGTTCTACCCAGGAAGCCATCGAGAGTGATTAATCTAAGTTGCAATAACTTGTTTCGCAATCGATGTAAAAATAAATATGTTTAAACTAAAAATTACGCACTCACTCAAGTCACTCATGTAAAACTTGGAATTATATACGATCACTGTTTCGATAAATGTCAAACGACTTAATTGCGCTCTTTTACAAATATTCCACCGATCTATCTATGTGTGTATGAATCAGCATAATATGACCTTTGAATACACACCGTGTGTGATCTATTTTTGGCACATCGTTTGGACTGTGGGAATGGAAAAACAACAGTTCAATTCAATACACAATTTAGTTTCAATGACAGTGTGAACCTGATATTTTAATTTGTCCAGGGGGAAGTGGAGTTTATGGCGTGCGGCTGACTGGCCCTAGGCCTTGTGTTTTTCCTTGTCGCCGCCATTTTAAATAGCCTCTGAAAGAGTGAAATGCAGGTCGGTCACGAGAAATGTATATTCAGCAAAAAATAAGAAATTTTCGGAAAAGGTAGAACAGGTAATGATCTTCGACTCCTGAGAATTTTAACAATAATTAAGAACATGCAACTTATGTGACCGTTTTTGAAACATTGGCAATTTCGAAGAAGACAAACACTTCTCCGACATAATAATTTACTTCTGTTATGATTTGTTTTCTCTGTTATCTAGTCTAAGCTTTAAACTAGTCCTTTTTAAAAGAGTACTATAAAATCCGTGCATCTGCATGTGCTTGCAAAATGGGAACTACGTTGCCTCCAACCCCAATTATTTATGTTTGAGTTATGCGGTCTAGATCTATACGTCGAATTATTCAGCGGGGCCCCTACAGATGTAACGTGCAATAGTTCATATTTGTCATTGACATTATGCGGCATATCAGGTGGTACAAAAACCACGTATCAGGGATAATAACACTACAGATCAGACCACCAATTACCAACCAATCAGCGGGCAGGGAAAAAGTTCCAGGGTAAATTCGGAGCTATTACACAGAATCTCTTAAATTTGATTGGTTGACAAGGTAAACAAACCAAAACATTTTGCTAAAAAATTAAAATTCATCAACTTTTAAAGAGTACTTATAAAGGTAAAATCATACATTTGTGCAATGTATTCATAATGTGTTGCATAATCAAATAAAGAAGTATATTTTACATTTTCCTAATGTTTCTACATGCAAGTAAGTGGGTCAGCACCATTCGACCCAAACAGCTTTTTAAAAACATACTCATCGTATGGCTTATGTATGTTTTTTTGATAAAACTAAGATAGGTCTTTCAAAACAAGTAATAAAAAATATAGCTTCCTATATTAGGGAACTCAGTACAGAGCTTAGAGCTATAAGGTAGGCCTGAAAATGAACTGGTGTAGTATGACCTACAGCATAATGATAAAGTGTAGTTATATATAAATATGAACCCGTTAATATAGTTTAGTTACCTCCCTTAGTATACATTCCGCCATTTATATATTGATTCGAACTGCTAAGTACTGTTTTTATTTTTTTTCAATCACAGATAATTGATGATTGGTGGAACCTTTGGAGAATTTGAATTTGAATGTTGATGGTATCAAACTATAAACGCATATAATCAACGACAAGGTATGAACGTTTTTTTTTAGATTGTTTACTTTAAGGGTTCGCCAATGTTCTGAATTAACTGTCCAGTGGGTGGGGTATTAGGTGTCGAAACCTAAATAACTAGACAGTCTTGGAAATATGTAACAAACCTTTCATATTAAACTTGAGTATAATTCACTTTAGTCATAAGGAAAAATGTCAATATGTGGGTACTTAATTAGCGTGAACAAAAACAATAGGGTAAAGGACTTCCCTGCAAACAATATAATTACTGAACAAAATAATTGTTGTTTGGCTTAGATTAAATGTATAGACAATGATTAACAATATTTTAGAGTATTAAGTCGAAATTCAAACCAGTAGATTGTTAAAACATTGAAGACAAATCAAATCACCTGTCAGGTAATCATGGATGTCGAGTTAAAGAGTTTACGTTTTCTTGTTGTATTTTCAATGCTTCACCTCGCTGAACAAAATATGACCGATTAACCGATTACGATTCATACGCCTATCATTTTTTAACGATGCATACTAGGGAAATCCGAATCGAATTTTCGAATTTATAATTACAAATTGTATTTTTCATTTTAAGCAATATTCTTATCATTTGTGTTATAAATGTTGCAAGAAAACGAAGAAAATGAAACCTTGCTGTTATAAAT
This sequence comes from Cyrtodaria siliqua, assembly GCA_037043455.1. Taxonomy (NCBI): domain Eukaryota; kingdom Metazoa; phylum Mollusca; class Bivalvia; order Adapedonta; family Hiatellidae; genus Cyrtodaria; species Cyrtodaria siliqua. The sequence continues at coordinate 23,492 of JAWPHD010013448.1, read as the reverse complement.
ACTAAAAATAAGAAATAAAAATGGCACTACTTTATGCAAATGTAGGTGTTATAAGGCATTCGTTCGTGAAAACTCGGATAGTACCGGCTACGTTCGGAATCATACTTCATAGAATTAATCGAGATGTTGCGAATGAGAAGTTTCCGGAAATTAGAAAGTAACAATATTATTTGCCAAATTAACTGATTTTATAATGTTTCGAGGCTTATCTCTCTCAAGAATAACATATTTAAGAAGAAACAATACGTTTTCCCCACGCACCTGTTATAAACTGTTCAGATCTATCAGAATACAGTCGCAATAGAGGATCGTTCATGAGGTAAACAAATGTTTGTAATACCGTTCATTCAATAATCATTGTGTATTATTAGCAGTAGTAAATCTCGTGCAAATAGTATAATTTAAAAGTGATTTGCACTACTTTTGGGGATAAAAAACACGGTGCAGAAAGTTCATTGATTTGGCATAGATGGTGATATGAAATTCTGTTTCATTAAGTTGCTGTTATTTAATTTTTCATTTTTATTCCTACTTATTGTAAACAACATACTGGACTATGGATGTGTGTATTCACTTTCAATAAAAAAGGAAAAGAAGTCAATGACTGGATGCACCCGAGGTACTGAAATCAAAAATACAATATATTTTTTATGAATTTCTTTTATTCATGACACTAGCTATCAAAATGTGTCCTTATAAATGTGACACACTATGTCAGCATTGACAGTTGCAAGAAAATTGAAGTTTAAGCAAAACTTGACATTGTAATTTTTACCATACCCCACCCACTTTATACTATTGGCGAACCTGTAATATTATTTTATTGCAGATATGTACATGTTACAATATTTATCTTAATGTAGCATTGGCAATTTGCCACATGATTCTTTATTTATTTAACAAAGAGTTCAAAACACTTGTTTATCTATTTAATTTTATTCCCTGAGTACACATCTGAAAACCAAATCAAAATATCTCTTTCCACTAAAACGTTATGATTTTTTTAAGAACATGCCCGTGAACACCTACACATTTATGACAATTTAACATTAATCAAAAGCAACTGTAACATTATCATGTATGATTCAATGTTATTTGATATTTCCCACAATGCTCTAGCATTATCATATATTAAGGTATACTTTCCCGCCACACAGCAGTCAGCGTGCGGCCCCTCTCTTTTGAGTATAGAACTGTATCATCTGTATATGTATTGTTGTGTATCATCTGTATATATATTGTTGTGTATCATCTGTATAGGTATTGTTGTGTATCATCTGTATATATATTGCTGTGTATCATCTGTATATATATTGTTGTGTATCATCTATATACGTATATATATTGTTGTGTATCATCTGTATATATTGTTGTGTATCATCTGTATATATATTGTTGTGTATCATCTGTATATATATTGTTGTATATCATCTGTATATATATATTGTTGTGTATCATCTGTATATATTGCTGTGTATCATCTGTATATATTGTTGTGTATCATCTGTATATATATTGTTGTGTATCATGTGTATATATATTGTTGTGTATCATCTGTATATATATTGTTGTGTATCATCTGTATATGTATTGTTGTGTATCATCTGTATATGTATTGTTGTGTATCATCTATATATATATATTGTTGTGTATCATCTGTATATATATTGTTGTGTATCATCTGTATATATATTGTTGTGTATCATCTGTATATGTATTGTTGTATATATATTAGTTAAGTGGATTAATCACTATCTGTGTTGTGCTGAGACATTCCATCATAATGGAACTTATTATTAATACAACTAGAAATATTACAGCAACACCATAATGTAATTAGAATCTAAAGATTTTAATTCGTTAATAGTTATTTAACATGAGGTAACTTCTGCAAAACCAAACTATAGTGATCACAAAACTGAAACCCAAATCGAAATATCCCTTTCCACTAAAACGTTATTTCTTTTTTAAGATGTCGGTGGACAATTGTCTGTGGAAAATTGTCATGAAGTCATACAAATATTAAGTTGGTTATTTAAGTTATTAATCTCACAGTATGATAATGAAGTTCACTCACTGCATTACTGTCCACAAAAAAAATCAATCACAAAATGATACATTACTCATTAGATGATTTGTGGAAAACTGCGGAATTGGTTCTATTATATTTGTAACTATACTATCTCTAGTCTAAACTCAATTTCTCAGCTCTGAAACTTTCAGTGAAAGTAAAACAGAATAATATTTAAAATTTCAATATAATGTTTAATCAATCAAACCGAGACTGCAATATTTAGTATGTGTCGTGCTCGGCCGTTTCCAAAGGTCCATTATCAAACTCTTTTTTTAAGTCTTAAGCGCATTACAATAAAAAAACAAAATTATTCAACGAATATGTACTAAAAATCAACGAAGAGTAACATTCAAAGGGTGTATCACTAATACACTATCGGTGACACAATCATGAATCGGACCCAATAACCCACCATCAGATAACACAGAAATCTGGTGAGTTAGTGTGAGTTAGTGACGCTGGTAGAAAACGGTATGTGCTCCAAATCGAAAATACGGCAGTTTTGTTATCAAGTTATACGACGGGCGCCGCTATATTATCGGTTTTGATTTGGCAGTCGGTATGATTAAAAGCTCTATTCTTTATCATTCCGGTACATTATAATTTGAAATAAACCATCTGTCACTTGATAACAAATTAAACAATCGTATTATTACACAATAATGAACAAAATTGCTAGATTTTAGGAAAACGCCGTTATAGCAAATTTAAGCTGATTTGCCTCATTCCGAAATACCATAACAATCTAGTTTTAATTGCTTGGTACTCGGTTTTACTATGATAATTCATATTGTGAGGTTGCTATTTTTAGGTATTGAATATTCATGAGACATCTGCAGCGAGCGCCTCTAGCGAGCTTTGGCAATTTTACTTAATGGCTATTTTGTGATATTAGCCTGTGGTAAGAAGGTACAGGATTTTTTCCTTCTTTAATTTGTTGCTCTTTCTAGTAAGGTATGCAATGAAAGCATGTACACGAAAAACACGCCAATTTCGTTATTGTTACATAAGAAAGCCAGCACCTGCAAACGGCGGCGTTGATTGCACCCTACTAGGAGCAGCCCCCGAAACCCAATCGTGTAATACTGACCCTTGTTCATAGTAACACATGTTATAACTCATGCTACGTTGATGAGCCGTTAAACATCTATGCAAATATTGATGCTTTAGTCCAAAAACTGAGCGGGAAACTATTGTAATGGATGGCTTGGAGGAATCTTCCCTCGAGTACATACAAAGATGACATGATGTAACATCTTTCTTAAATAATCTTTAATATTCAAGGATAATTTAAACATTTAACTCAAACTTGATGTTGAAGGATTGTTTTTAAAATTGTAAAACAGATAAATTCACCTGTATGAAGAAGGATTGTTTTTAACATTGTAAAACTATGCTTGATATAAGATAAATTCACCTGCATGTTGAAAGATTGAATTTAACATTGTAAAACTATGCTTGATATAATATAAATTCACCTGTATGTTGAAGGATTGGTTATAACATTGTAAAACAATGCTTGATATATGATAAATTCACCTGTATGTTGAAGGATTGGATTTAACATTGTAAAACTATGCTTGATATAATAGAAATTCACCTGTATGATGAAGGATTGTTTTTAACATTGTAAAACTATGCTTGATATATGATAAATTCACCTGTATGTTGAAGGATTGGTTATAACATTGTAAAACTATACTTGATATATGATAAATTCACCTGCATGTTGAAGGATTGGATTTAACATTGTAAAACTATGCTTGATATAATATAAATTCACCTGTATGTTGAAGGATTGGTTTTAACATTGTAAAGCTAGCCTTGATATAAGGTAATATATATTATTTTTAACAGTGTAAAGCTATACTTGGTGTAAGATAAATTCACCTGTGTGTTGGAGGAGTGGATTTATGCCTGTGTGTATGTACGTTTGTTATACTTCAGAGCTTATTGGATCACGTGTGTCCCCGTGAGACTGAGACTACACATTGTTTACAAACGTAAAATATTGATATTTATTAGGAATTGGCTTGTAAAAGTAGTTTCTTAATTTTAGTATTAAATAGAAATATGATTTTAAAGGAGTTTGTTGGAGGTACCCAGATGAAAAAACCTCACTGCAGGTATTTTCGTATGCAATATAATGGACGGCCATGAAACGTAAAAAGTTGAAATACACAACGTAACAAAATTGTTTATATTTGTCGTCATTAAATGAGTGTACATTGTCAGTTGAACACATGCTACATAACTGGTGTCATGTTGACCGCCATCCTGAAATCTTCGTAAAATCCAGTTTGTTTACGGTGATGTTGTTAAGTAACTATCCTCCGCGGCGTGATCGTACACCCGCAGATGTTCATACCTCATCTTTTATCAATCATGTGGACTCATCGGCTCTATTCAGGTATATATTAGTGGACATGTTTGTGTTGCCTGCGTAGCATGACAGCAGGCATTTTTTCCACAAAATTGGGAAGAGGCCCAGGCCTGTCCATTTTGGGGAAAACGTCCACTTATTTCTCATTTTGGGAAATATGTAACAAATTCATAATTAAGTTAATATGACAATTCTATGCTGTATATTTTTATCCATTATTTATTAATTTTCAGTCAGAACTGATTTAACAGACAAAAACGCTATGCATATTTAATGTTTTTTCTCAAATTCTGAGATTCTGTTGCTTTCTGTATAGGAAATAGTTGTGTCTCAGTTGGGAAAAACACTCAAGTTTCAGTTGGGAAGAGTCCTTTAACAGTCCTTCTAATACATAAGGTAAAAACAACTTTGGACAGACACTTAGTGATACTTTGTCCGTGGTATGTCGCCTGTCACACTTTAACCTGCACACTAACCTTGGTCATAACTTTTAAAATTATTTTCATAAAACTTTAACCTGCAATCTAACAACGCTCATAACTGGCCATATCTTAAGTGTTTAACCTATGTTCATGAAACTTCACACACATATTCATCGTACGCCATGGAATGTTGTTACCCATGACCAATAACTAATAATTTTGTTAGAGTTATGCCCTTTTTCATAAAGGTTTCACCTGCAACCTAACCAAGCTCATAACTGACCATAACTTAAAATATATCTCACCTATGTACATGAAACTTCACACACAACTTCATCCTACTCAATAAAATGTCGTTTTTCATGCTCAATAACTGTGATTTTCATTTTGACAGAGTTATTTCCCTTTCATAAAGCCTAGCAGGGCTTATAACTTCTTATTGACTTATGGTCATAAAACTTTTTCTTCTATAGCAATTATTCAATACCGTTGAAATGTCCAATAGCTTTGACTTTCATTTTTGCAGAGTTATGGCCTTTTTCATAAAACTTTAACCTGCAGCATAGATCGTAATTGGCAAAATACTGGTCTTTGGTCATGAAACTTTATACAGTTCCTCCTTATCAGTTATCCAATGAAAATGAATGCTCCTTTTTCGTAAACTTAACAATTAAAAATATATCTGCTTCATACTTCATAAATGATTACACCCTGATTACACCCATGTCTGCAAACGTTATTGTTTGACGGTGCTTGCTGCTATAAGCAGCACACAGCAGGCGACACAAGTGTTCTATGGAAAACCCTTCTAGTTGTATTTTCTGAACATACAGTCAGGCTTGAAATATTGCATTTTAACAGGTCTAGAGCTATCAGTAATCTTGTATATCCTTACTGTGACGTACGATGATGGTGTCTAATGAAGCCTGCATGTCACTTTTGACAATAGTATGGTGTTTTACTTCAATAGTTTATACCTTATGAAAATGGAGGCGTACGCATTAAACTTGTATGGCATTTTATTTTGTTTCAGATAACACACTACGACGACATTACATACAAAGTACAGGCGGATATATATGCGGAACAGCAAACACGATTCAACTGCAACACCGGGTAGTCATAACAGGTACATGTAGGCGAGAAACCATTTAAGTCTAACATGTGCAGTAAAGGATTTACCGAGTCAGGCCATCTTAAATCACATATGCACGCTAATACTGGCGAGAAACCATGTACGTGTAATGTGTGTAATAAAAGATTTACCCACTCAGCCCATCTTAAAACACATATGCGCATACATACAGGCGAGACACCATATAAGTGCAGCGTGTGCAGTAAAGGATTTACCCAGTCAGCCCATCTTAAAAGACATATGTGCACACATACAGGCGAGACACCATATACGTGCAGCGTGTGTAGTAAAGGATTTACCCAGTCAGCCCATCTTAGAATACATATGTGCATACATACCGGCGAGACACCATATAAGTGTAGCGTGTGCGGTAACAGATTTACCCAGTCAGCCCATCTTAACAGACACATGCGCATACATACAGGTGATACACCATATAGGTGTAGCATTTGCAGCAAGGAATTTATGAACTCGAGTAATCTTAACAGACATATGCGCATACATACACCATAAACGTGGAGCATTTGCAGTAACGGATTTACCGAGTCAGGTAATCTTAAAGCACACATGGGTATACATACAGGCGAGAATTTTTTTTAGTGAGGCAAAGGCAGTAAACTATTTTCTATTTCAAGCCGTCTTAAAAGACACATTCGCATGCATGTTAAAGTGCATGTTTCTCCATGTATCTGAGACTACCATTAAGTGTATCATGATGACAAAGGGTACTTACAATTATACAGTCTGTATGACGATAACCTCATGTGTTTGTTTGTAGCAAAGTATTGAACAGGCTGATTTTTAAAATACCCAAGCATATATAGAAAGGCGAGCTAATATGCAAATCATTTAGCTGTGAACTGTGCAGCAATATGGTTTACTCCGGGTAGATAGACGTTCACTGCACATTAGTAGAATGAGGTGTTTAATCCAGCCAACGGACCGTAATTACACATGTAATGCAAGTTAGGAACTTTCCTTGCGGACAATACAATATACTCAAGTGTGGAAGGCTGGCACATGAGCTATCATCCCGATAAACGTAGCATACCCAGGAACCAGGCGTGTTCTGTTCTATATACACCCCGATACAAATTGTTATTGATATCATAGTCAAGTGTGTAATTAGAATATTGCATGAGTTATGTTATTTTGAAACTGGCACTGTTTGCATGTAATTGCTTAAATATCCGTCATATATGACCCTATGGATATCTTGATTATGAATTAAGAATATTATGAATGAATTAACCAATGAGTGTTTGTCGGAATTGTAGTATTGTTGTGTATATGGTTGTTTGCGTGTGTGCGCATGAGTATGAATGTTTTTATTTGTATTTATAACTGTTATAGCATTATTGTTCGAAGGCCACATTGAAAATAAGTGTTTGTATTTCATGTGCATAACTCAATATGTTTTAACCTTCGTTAAATAAAGAAATTATTATTATTATTATTATTATTATGAGCATTCGGAAACTGTAAGATGGAAAGTGGAAACACGAGCTTCGTTCTGATAACTGATATACACGGTGTCTCTGATACGTTATCCTTAGTTCACATCCCGATACTTGTTCTGATAACTGATATACACGGTGTCTCTGATACGTTATCTTTAGTTCACATCCCGATACATGTTCTGATAACTGATATACACGGTGTCTCTGATACGTTATCTTTAGTTCACACCCCGATACATGTTCTGATAACTGATATACACGGTGTCTCTGATACGTTATCTTTAGTTCACACCCCGATACATGTTCTGATAACTGATATACACGGTGTCTCTGATACGTTATCTTTAGTTCACACCCCGATACATATTCTGATAACTGATATACACGGTGTCTCTGATACGTTATCTTTAGTTCACATCCCGATACATGTTCTGATAACTGATATACACGGTGTCTCTGATACGTTATCTTTAGTTCACATCCCGATACATGTTCTGATAACTGATATACACGGTGTCTCTGATACGTTATCTTTAGTTCACACCCCGATACATGTTCTGATAACTGATATACACGGTGTCTCTGATACGTTATCTTTAGTTCACACCCCGATACATGTTCTGATAACTGATATACACGGTGTCTCTGATACGTTATCTTTAGTTCACATCCCGATACATGTTCTGATAACTGATATATACGGTGTCTCTGATACGTTATCTTTAGTTCACATCCCGATACATGTTTTCAGTGGAACATTACTGACATGTGATAAATTCCTGATAAATGTTACTGTAACATACTCAGTATGTTATCCAGCCAGTCGCGTGAGCTTCCACTCTGAATACGGTGTGGAATACCGTTGTTTTGTATGTAACATTTACCTTTCACATTATGTACCTGTATATGTATGCACGTAACAAGTGTACAATACATTACACGAACAGAGGTTTATTGTATGTGTGGGCGGGTACAAATGTTCTCTATACTGTGAGTTTGGACAGAGGTTTATTGTATGTGTGGGCGGGTACAAATGTTCACTATACTGTGAGTTTGGACTCTTATAATCGAGGAATGTTACAGATTAGGAAAGCACGCGAGTGACACAATATATACATGCAGGTAATATTCGCGTAATAGCATGACGTCATCTGGATGTTCATCAATGCAAATAATAAATAATACCCCGATATTTGTATTGTTCAAAGGTAATTATCTACAGCAAATATGAACTATTCAGGTCCTGTTCAGGAAGTTTGTCTTTTAATCCAAGAAGCTCTAGACTATGGACATTCCGTAATCATAAACATATGTGCTGTTGTTATACATGCATACTCCAATGTGTTTTATTTTATAGAAATGTCTATTTGCCCAACATATGCCTATATATACAGAAGAGAGCACTTTCAACTGTTGGGTATGTAAACGAGTGTTATTTGTGCAATCATCATATTTTACTGCACATACAAGAGAGAACAGATTCATCTGTTGGGTATGCGAATTCTTGTTGTTTATGCAACCATCATATTGCTACTCCATGGGTTTTACCCAGAGAAAGTTATATAAATCGTGGGGTTCTCTATGGTATTGTGTGTATGTGGGTATATTGGAGTTGGAAGTAACCTTAAGTTTATATATACATCTGTATTACTCATCGTAGACTCGTGTGGTAGATACGACTCACTCTGAAATGCATAATAAGGCATACTAAGTGATCTTGAAATCATTAGTTTACAAATACGTACACACACATATGATATCAAATACATATATGTATAACAAAGAATGCATTCCATATGTAACGACTCATAAAGAATATATATGAATGTATGTATGTGTCTGTCTAGTGGCCTATTGTAGCTAATAATTATAAAACATGATTAAATTAGTGTAACACCTTTCACAACACAGCTTTACACATTGATTTACTAATTTATAGAATTAATTGTATCTCTCATTCTCATACCACTGTCTTCATCATCCACTACTGAGTGTTAATCAACAGTTGAACTCTGCAAGTTAATAACAATGGTATATGTTGTGTACAGATTTGAAGGATAGTAAGTATTTAATAATATAATTAAATGTGTAGTAAATAATACTGCCTCTTGAGTACAATAGCGTGTAATTACAGACTGGCTTAAATTTACCAAAATAGTCAAACTGTAAACATTAAAGTTACATCAACTCATAGGCACATTAAGAAGAAAACAATTGCAAATATGAGATTAACAAACCTCCATGTCTCCTTTGCAGTACCCAAAGTTTAAAATATGAAACTCTAAAAAACCAACATGTCTGACCATGAATAAAATAGAACTAACTGGACACACACAATATGCTGAACACAATTAAGTCATGTGACCAAACTTCCAGGTAAAAGTCAACTCAAGCATAACATACAATTAAAGGGAAGCAACTCGTACAAACCACTTGACAAACAACTTACAACCATAATTATCACTCGGTAACACAACATCCAATTGTTTATCTTTAAAATTAAGACCCTAATTATGCTCCGAAAATCCCTCGATGTTGTCAGTTGATAGAGGACTTATTTGGTGAGGGGAATATGAATGCCTTCACCTCGCGCGAGAAGATCACGTGAATTTAATTAATATGCAAAAATGAAAATATGGCGGATATAGTAAATAAAAGTTTACTTCAAAACATAAATGTTTTATTGTGTCTCTGTAATGGATTAAGCTGCAGTATAATCATTACAACTTGGTATAATAAACATTAACTGATCGATCTGTTAAGCTAAATTATCGGATAAAATCGACCCAACGCCGCATACATCTTTGAAAATGCATGCCTGTGTGTTTTTAATAATTCCCCGGTGTTCACTATAGCAGTTCCTCTGACCACAAAAAGCAACACACACACACACACACACACACACACACACTAAAAGGGTCAGAGAAGGCTCGGATTTGGGTAGTCCGTTAGCCGATACTGGCGTACCGTGCACCCTTTTTGTACCTCATACATTACGTGTATGCATTATTTTCTGCTTATACACCTTCATATTTAAAAGTCTATTATACTAGGTCACCAGAAAAAACACAATTTCCCTGCAGCTAAACGTAGTTTGTGTAACACGTGTACATGCAGACTACGATTGTGACAGGGACTAAACTAGTGCAGTGCTTCATATGAACATATATTGTTACCTTGTTTCGGACTGTCTGCTTTATAAAGGGGCAATTGGAAAATTGGAAACTGGAAAATTGATATGTGTACGATCAAATCCGTTTTTGCATATAGCATATGTTGATTATATGTGTACTAATAAACCTTACCCGATGATGGTATTTGCGGCAAACTTGTTACAATCAGTTTTGTTCCTCAGAACATATTTTCACCTTTCACAGCTAATAGCGAAGTTGCTGCAAATAGCGTAATTATTTCCATCAAAGTTGCTTCAAAGTCATCAAAACCTATAAAGTTGGCCAGAAGTTTGCAGCAAACATATATGCAATTTCCGTGTTCACCATACTATCAACACTTTAACATTCTAATTTACTTTATTGTGAACGCCGTAATGTCACCGTTAACATTTAATTCAGATATTCTCTCCTTTATTCGCCGCGACATCACGACAGATTTGCTGTATCTCTGCTTGCTGAATTGAATTGAATGTTGTTTAACGGATCATCAACACAGTATAGGTTATTTAGAGCCGCTCCAGAGAGAGAGGATGGATAAATATGAATCCGGTAACCATGCCCTATTCTTATTATCGAATAGATTCCTATGGTTCTTTAACGTGCTTGGAGGATAGACCGATACACGTGTGTGCCCAGTTTACGTCCCCATCCGACGGACGAGGCTAAGGGAAAGTGTCTTGCCCAAGAACACACCGATGCAACTCAGTGGCACCACGGAGGATTGAACCCGGGGCCTCCAGTAACAAATCCGCCGCATTACCGATGTCGCCACGCCATCCCTCTCTCTGCCTGCTGAAACATTACCACACATTTAAGATTCCTTATTTCAAGTTACATATATTACTAAAATTGAAACTTGCATTTTATTTCATAGGACCACTTGAACAAATGCTGTATTAATTTAGTAAATTTTCATGGAGCCTCAATTTTTTCAGAGAAATCATGTCTATCAAACATAGTAATCGTACTAAACATTATAAAATCTTTTTTCAAAAGTATGTACATTATTAAAATGTCACGTTATATATAGCAAATGCTTTTATATGCATTATGTCATTTTTGTCATGCTCATTAAACTTTAACAGTTCTTCATCGTCATCCCTATATTTGCTCAGGTGTTACTTGAATGGTAGCTGAAGATAATGATATTGGCTCCATCGAAAAATGAAGTGTTTACAGCAGAATGTGAAGCAACTCTGTACAAATCTGTAAGTTTGCTGGTGAGAAGGTTCTCTGTCCATTTCTGTGGGTGCGCCAAGCCGCCGCGGATGGATATTTGCTTAAAAAGTCACGCGCAAAAAAAGCGTAAACAAACTGCATTTTGAGCAGATTTCAGGATTGCGGTCAAAATGACACCAGTGATATAAACTGTATTCAATTGACAATGTACAACGATGACACACATAAACAAATACATGAATTTGTTTGTTACAGAAGTTTTTACGTGTTTTGTCGATTCTTTTTTATCACAAATACGATTTCTAGGCTTTTACAAATTACCGAACGTTTCGAAAATGTATGTGAAATTTTAACTTTTAATCAAATTGATAATTGCAGTTTGTTCTTATAGCGAGAAAAAAGACGAAAGCATTAAAGTCAAGAAAAAGTCTTCCTCTACAGATCAGTAAAATTTCACCAAAATTTGGAAAAAGTACTTTTTTCTACCCAAACAAAATAATTTCATGACCGTTCATAAAATTACACACAGAAAAGTGAGACTCTTTTCAACCGTGTGCGTCATACAATTTTTTTTCAGAATCACATTTGTATCACTACAATAAAAACATAATTTATACAAGCCATTTCCTTATAAAATAACCATCCTTTTCATGGCCTACTTTTAAAAATATGTTGTGTTATTGTGAAAATTATTTCAGTCAACAAAACATGCAAAAGAGCAAAATGATAGTAGTATCGATCGACTTCAATTTTTTTTATTTGTATGAAGATTTTAACAGCGAGAAAAAGGACAAAAACATGAACGATGAGTTTAATCCTTTCTCTGGCAGTACGTGAATTTTCAAAAAAAATAAAAAAAGTACTTTTTTTCTACCAAAAAAACAACGTTTGTTCACTGTTTTACGCAAGCGTTTCGAACGTTGTTTTTGTGTAATTTTGTTACATGGCATGGAATACGGCATGCAATACATCGGTCAGCTCTGTGTGAGATAAATTCTGAAATACCTGATATATTGTAGCGAACAGACAGTCGATAAGAGACAAAATATTTATGCTAACATGATATATTTTAAATTCGATTTTTATTGAAAATATTGCAAAAAAATCAAAACCGTGTTTCCCCGAAGACCACAATTTCCAACACAGAATTGTGACGTCACAATGGTTGTAATAGTATAATCACAGGGTGAAAAGGTGTACGAGGAATTCTTTTTAAATATTCGTTCGAAATAACGTGTGTTTTTATTGTTTTTTGGTCGAAGAGCCCTTTAAAAAAGTATCATTGGCTATTATCCTTTCGACCCATCCACCCCACCCCACCCACACACCCAGCACATTTTGTTTAAATGGACAGAATTAATCTAGAATGCGAAATATGATTTTAAATGTATTTTAAAGGACATTTGGATTGTCGACTCAACTATTATATGAAGTAGGGTTTTATTGATTTGAACAGCAACCGCAGAGGGAAGTAAGATGGGTGAATAGTCCCATTGGACATACCATCACCAGGGCTCCAGCTCCTTAGGTTCAACGCCTTTTCCACTATATAACCGAGGCCTCTTTTTTTTAAATAGTCTGTGAAATAGCATCTTTGAAACAATCTTTGTATTAAACCTACCTCTGAGATACCAATAACACATGATTGTCAATCGACCACTTACATGTGTAAGTGTACCCTGCTTAGGAAATTCAAAAAGATAGACAGATAATTTAAGGTAATAATTAATATGTTATTAATAAAACAATTTACAACCCTGTGCTGTTGTTTTTTTAAAGTTGTGTCACAAGTTTTGAACATAGTTCAGCATCATGTATTCTCCGTTATATGTACACGTAACAGTAAAACTATGTACTTCAACGTCTCAAAAGGAATGATGAGTGTTTTTTTATTGAGTATGAAATAAACAAAACTACTTTTTCACATCACTCTCATTGGCATGAATGACAGGGCTAAATACATGTGGGAGGAAACCAGCATGCACAGATCCTTGTGAAAAGCTTAAGTGTCAATTAGTGTTGAGAACGAGAACTGTAGATGTAGTTCAAGATAATCCATTCAATTTATTGTTCAATACTTGGATTTATTACAGTTGTATAGTACCATAACCTTGTGATTTGTGAAAATGGCAGCAATTTGTCTGAAAAATAAAGAAAATGCAAACACTGAGTATTACAACTTAAATGTCTGCTGTACATGAAATACTAAAACTTGATCACTTTTAATAATATACAAAATACGTATTTTATATAGAACCTATACTGAGTACAGGCCAAATAAAATAAAAATTAAACCTGTGTTTACATATCGTTGTCAATAAAAGTGGGCCAGTATATTTATTTGGTATCAAATATTTACTTGTTATCATGTTTTTACTCCATGAATTATATTTAGACCACAAGAACATTAAATAAAGAAAAAACTGACTGGCTGCAGGTTTAAACATATTGAAACAGATTATATTATTTTTTACCTCAGAATAACTGATTGTTGTTTATTCCCAATAAAAAAAGGAGTCAGCAGTGTATTAAGGGAGATAGTCTGGTTTACTACAGTAAACACAGACCTGTATATTTAATTCGGTCTTAGTCAATATAAAATTTACTGAAAAAACCAAATGTTTGTTCACCATACAAATAAGTTCTTCTTACAAACCTCTATGAAATCCATCTTGTTTGTGTGAGCTCCTCCAACCCCACCTAATCCAACCAAGAGTCGCATTTAAGATCAGAATATGTAACATGCAGGCATCATGTCAGATGTCTCCCTATGAAAAAATATAATGAAACAGTGTATAAACGCAACTGCCAAATTTTCATTTGGATCTGAACATTTCGCTGAAACTAAAAACTAATTAGTTAGATCTATGTATTCGATTCTTATTTCTATGTACTGTTACTTAGAAAATGAAAATTTTAAACAGATTATCATATTGTTTTCTGTAAAACAATGTGTTTAAACGTTTGATATTGTCGAAATGTGCGTTATAAAATCCTTCTAGTATAAGCTTTCCCACCAACGTTTTGGCCACCCCGACGGGTACGGTCACGTTTAACACGGCCGTTGGCTGTTCATACACACCGCCTTAGACTAACTATATTATCATTTGATATAAATACTCTGAACATCATATAAACCTCGTTATATTGACCCCTATACCAATCACTAGCCGCACCCGGAGTCCGAACTTCGGGACCTGTAACCACTTCGGAGGGGCCCTGTCTACCTACCGGCCAACCATGACAAATTCGGTTACATCGTCGCTGCTAGCTGGATATAGCTTTGTTACTGTGGTTGAGAGTTAACTAATTAATGTTACATAGCGGTTAGGGTTAGAAATCCCGGATTTCGATAGATTTGTATTGTTGCTCAATGCTAAAGAGCCTAAGAAAATTAAAACTCAACTCACGTTTGTGCATTTATTTGTCAGGTGTGGCGAATCCAAATGGCGGTTGTATGAGTTTAACCCCGACTTCGAGAGTATGCCCACGTCTCACCGACAGGATTGATTTACATGGAGGTATGCTCAGCTCCCGTGTGCGAATGCATACCGTTCCGCGGTAATCCGTAGTTCGTTGCCCAACAACTGGCCACCTGGGGAGACCCAATTGTTCGACCTGGGTAATGGCCAGATTACGATCCAACGCGACAATGGTATATTGTCACCAACTCAAATGTTACAGTTACTAATGCACGATTCTCACAAATGGCACAATCAACCGTAAACAATCCCATCATGTGGTCTCCTGTTGCAACTCCTGGCAGAGTAACTTAGCAGCCCCGTACGGTACGTGGAAGGAGACGGGCAAAGAGAGCAGTATTTGCGACAAACTAATGACACACCCGTAAAAACGGCACATTTTTCCAAATTCGTAGAAAGCGTATAAAAGGGCTAGGTCGTTATTATCGCCATTTGATTGGATCACGACTCTCCCATCTCACAGTCAATTACCGGCGGGTTCGTCTCAAGTCAAATACGAGACAAACACGTATAGGTTCAAATGACAGAATCATTAGAATCAGTCATCCAATCAGAATGAGTATTTTATGTGAACCTTGTTAAATGTGCGAGGGGATATACATAGTTTTAAGTCGCAAATGTTAATCATGATCAGAATGCAGGACGTTCCTAAGGTCCATTAGAATAATATACACACGGATACACATGTTATGATACAACTATTTATTCTAAGTTATAATGCAATACATTTGTTATGGTAAAAATATTTATTCTAGGCCATAATGCAATACATATGTTATGGTAAAACTATTTATTCTAGGCTATAATGCAATATACATGTTATGTTTAAACAAAAGTGAAAACAAAATAATTGGAATGTTTTTTTAAACAAACTTGGTGTGTAGGGTGTGGGGTTAATTGAACCTCCACCATGTAAGAGACAGAGACAACAAACTTGGTGTGTAGGGTGTGGGGTTAATTGAACCTCCACCATATAAGAGACAGAGACAACAAACTTGGTGTGTAGGATGTGGGGTTAATTGAACCTCCACCATGTAAGAGACAACTTGGTGTGTAGGGTGTGGGGTTAATTGAACCTCCACCATGTAAGAGACAACTTGGTGTATAGGGTGTGGGGTTAATTGAACTTCCACCATGTAAGAGACAGAGACAACAAACTTGGTGTGTAGGGTATGGGGTTAATTGAACCTCCACCATGTAAGAGACAACTTGGTGTGTAGGGTGTGTGTTTAATTGTACATCCACCATCTAAGAGACAACTTGGTGTGTAGGATGTAGGGTTAAATGAACCTCCACCATGTAAGAGACAACTTGGTATGTAGGGTGTGGGGTTAGTTGAACCTCCACCATGTACGAGACAGAGACAACAAACTTGGTGTGTAGGGTGAGGGGTTAATTGAACCTCCACCATGTACGAGACAGAGACAATATCACTAAGAGCACTTTTTACATAATGTGTTTACACACTCGCTAAACAAATCACACATTCAACATTTTTCAATATTACTAATGAGTTCTATCAAGAAATGAACATGGTTTATAAAACGTTTTACCTCAATGATATATAGGGTCCTATAGAAACCACAGCGTCCGAACGCAATGGCATCGTAGGTCCGCACTGTACTGCAAACAAGGACTTTAAACTACGATGAAAGAGACAAAAAACAACAGAAAGGGTGGTGAAGACAGGGTTACCGACTTGGAACGGTCAGTAGGCAATAAGGCCTACTGGTTAGCTTGAATCGATTTTATATTCGCACAATCCTCGCTATTATCCTGTCTTCAGCGCCCAAATAGACAAGACAGTGTAAACAAAACTACTCCCATCAAAAGGAAATCTCTAACAATAAAGTCCACATCCAGAGAAACCAACTAAAGATATACATACAAAATAATAAACATCTCAGGATGTATCCAGAATCGTACTGAACAACCATAGTAGTTGCAGCTAAAGAGAAAAACAATCTAGGGTACGACCAGAAAACCCGAGGGACTAAAGCTCATGCACCCACCTCCTTTAGTTGGGGTTTCAGTAGGTACAATCATAGAGTCCCAAGAGGTAGTCCAATCATCACACAAGTGAAAAGTGAAGCGTAATGACTGACTGTAGAGTGGTCAATCACTAAACATGCAGTGCGCTGTAAAACGAAGGGGTTATATCCTTTTCTGACGAACTTCCTGATTAAATTTGTAAAGCGGTCAGGAAACCCGTCAGACCCCTTTAACTTTCGAAGTTTATAGACCACATCTCCATAAAATGAGGGTTGTGATATGCCTAGTCGCAGAAGTGTTTTAAGGTTGGTGTTGTACTTTTCCAGCAGGCCCTCGTTGCGGCGGTAGAATTTAGAGAAAGATCTACATAGTTTGTGATAACGAAAACCCTGCTGAAGAAGTTTACTTGTAATAACTTGATTACGATCATTGAAGTCTATAACATCAAACCACGTTCCTTATACCTGTGGTTAAACTACTTTATTTAAACAAAAACTAGCATGGCCTACATTCAACTACACCAGTCAGAATACAGAACGTTCCTCAACTGCATACAAATAATAGATCAGTGCATACATGGTTATGGTAAAACTTGTTATGCTAGGATAAAATGCAATACAGAATTCCAAATTGAAGCCATCAAAACAGAACATGGACTAGGTATAGGCATGAGGTTATGAAGAGAAATCTTCACCATTAAAAAAACAATAGGGAGGGAGTCTTCAAATCATGCCATTATTTGAAATTCTGAGCCGTCTTATTGGTTTAAAAGTAAGATAAACACTAAATACACCTACACACCTTCTAGAGGCAAATTCGTTTTTAATGACGTCAACTGACGTCGATGTCATACGTTGATCATTTTATGCCAAATAATCATCCTCCCAAAATGAAAAATTACAAGTTTTCCATTAGAAAGAGTAAAAAATAACACGATTACAATGATACTTTAGAATCAATGTATAGCGATCGAAAACAATTTGAAAGAATACAATAACCAAAAGGGTGTTCCGCGGAAGACTTGTGTCGCCTGGCATATGCTTATTTCAACAAATATAATACGGCTAAAAAGTCTGAACACACTGGGTGAAATACTTAAATACTTTATGAATTAAGGAGCAGCTTATCTTTTTTAACCTGCTAAGGTTTTATGAAAAAAGGGCATAACGAAATGCATAGGAAAAACTGATAAGGATATCCGTATGTCAATAGTTTGCCAAATGATAAAAAAGAGTATGATAATGGACCTTTGGAAACGGCCGAAAACGACACATAAGAAATATTGCAGTCTCGGTTTGATTGAGACTGTTCATGAGCGATAGTGAAATATGCTAGCTACCGCTCACGCCCTCTAGCCCCGGGTTGAGCAGAACTCAATATTAATAAAATCAATAGTACACAATTTTAACCATCACAAAGATGGCATGCATATGGCAGTAGACTTGGATATTTATCTCCCCCATGTCGTACGGCGTATGGTCCCAGTATCTAATAAAAATCTATGCCCCGAAGAGCGAAATAACCATAATGGAATTTAGTCGGGAGCAGCGGTTATGATGCCTGCATATCACAAGTAACAGTCAAAAGACTAAATTAAAAAGCACACAACATATCCAAGAAGTGGTTAAACAATACCCAGAGCCTTTAATCGGCCGGAGTAGTGGAACCACTGAATCGAAAATTAAGTAAGAAAACAAAAAGAATGAAAAAGTACCACCGATAATTAAATATAAGTATCGGGCTTAGAGATCTCCAAAGATCGAATGAATAACAGTACTGATTGCAAGCGCGGGGAGAAGAGATGAAGATGTGTGTGTATTTTCATGAACTTAGGTCAAATATTTTTTCAAGTAATGGCCAGGTATAAGCTGGGTTAAGATGCACAATGAAATATGTTTTATGAAAGGGAAACAGCTCAACCAACATGAATTTCGAGTCACTGGACATATGTAACTGACATGACTTGGGGTCGGATGAAGAATCAAGATGTCAGATGAATATGTGTGTGAATATTCATGAACTTAGGTCAAACGTTTTCAACTATAAGCTGGGTAAGGTTGTGGGTTAGGTTGTGGGTTAGGTTGTGGGTTAAGGTTTTATGAAAAGTTTCATGAAAAGTTTCATGAACATGGGTCAGCTATTTTTCAAGTTATGGCTGGTTAGGTTGCAGGTTAATGCGTCACACTTTAACCTGCAACCTAACCTTAGCCATTACTTGAACAATAGAACGACGATAGATAAAGTGATCCCTTAGCTAAGATGACACACAGACGTTATTGAACTTAGGCGACACATATACGTTATTGAAGAACTAAGGCGACACATATACGTTATTGAACTAAGGCGACACATAGACGTTATTGAACTAAGGCGACACATAGATGTTATTGAACTAAGGCGACACATAGGCGTTATTGAACTAAGGCGACACATAGACGTTATTGAACTAAGGCGACACATAGACGTTATTGCATTTTATTTTGCGAAGTATTACTAAAAACTTATTGTTTTGATGCTGGACGACTCGCAAGCCAAGATAATTTGTTCCAATTGTTACCTGGCATAAAACAAGCAATAACCTATATTATAGCAAGACAATGAGTTTTACAATGGATAAAACAAGTGTTCACCAACATATCCATATGATGACAATAGCATTTTAACAAAAAGAAATAATTTCATTTACAGTGTATGCGACACCAAAAACATAAAATGATGATGACATTTCCTTATATAGTTTTCGCGTTATGACGGACACATGTTTGATACATTTGATCTTTGACATGTAAGTGTGTCCTTGACCTCTGAGGTACAGCTCTTATTATTGTCAATGACACACCATATCAGTGTACTTAAAGCGTGTGTGAAGTTTCATGAAACTCCTTTCAGTAGTTTCGAAGTAATGGCTGAAACATGACTGAACGGACGGACGAAAGAACGAACGAGGCGGTTACTATATGCCCCTTCCCTTCGTGGGCATCATAACAAAACGCTAGAAAACTACAAAAAAGTACTCAGTGACTGTAAGCCACATCAACCCGGGCGTAAACCTTCAGTGCACGACAAGTCAAGATAGAAGACAACACATAAAGAAATATAAAAAGATCGGACAGGAAAAGTAGCATTCAAGGAGTCAACCACAAAACACAGAAACAAACACGCAAACAGACAAACAAGAAGGAAAAATTAATAATAAATGCAAACGACATCACAAACACAAAAGGGTTTACCATCCGTTTCATGCTTTAGAAATGCATAGTGGCCTGCGGCGACCTGGAAATATGCAGTGATAGTGTTAACATCTCTTTTTATAAACATGCTAACACATTTAATACTGCTTGTATGAAAGTGATCACGACCACAAAAGTTAGACTGGGATAATCCTTGTTGCTGAACAGTTTTTAAAGTACTCGTATCTTTTAAAAGAAGATCCGGGTTACGATGATACAATTGCGTGTCAGTTTTACAAAGATTACGAGTCTTCAACAAGCTGAAGAAATAACATTATTTTACTTTTGATTCTTTTACATATCTTCTTGTATTTCGTTTTTGTGAAAACGTTATATTAAATTAATTTAAAATGAATGTCAACATATAAATAGACAGTAAGCAGCAAATATAAACCGTTTCGTTGCTTACTGGTTATTTCAGATACACTATTGAAGCACCTGTCACAAGCCTTACATGAGTATCGATACTCGTCAGCTATTGTAATCCACATTTATCTGCGAAAGACCAGTAACTTTAATTGAATAAAAATGGAATCTGTGCAGCACATGTACAATGTATGTACCAGCATGCGTCGATATACAACCGCGACTGTGCAGTAGATGTATGTACCAGCATGCGTTGGTATACATCTGCCAAAGAAGACACTAGTTAACCTTGGCTTATCCTCGCTGTATGAATCTAATGCCACTATTAACCTTGGCTTATCCTCGTTGTATGAATGAAATGTCACTATTAAAATTGGCTCATCCTCGTTGCATGAACGAAATGTCACTATTAACATTGGCTCATCTCGTTGTATGAATAAATTGTCACTTTTAACCTTGGCTTATCCTCGTTGTATGAACGAAATGTCACTATTACCATTGGCTCATCTCGTTGTATGAATAAATTGTCACTATTAACCTTGGTTCATCCTTGTTATATGAAAGAAATGTCACTATTACCATTGGCTCATCTCGTTGTATGAATGAAATGTCACTATTACCATTGCCTCATCCTCGTTGTATGAATGAATTGTCACTATTAACCTTGGCTCATCTCGTTGTATGAATGAAATGTCACTATTACCATTGGCTCATCTCGTTGTATGAATAAATTGTCACTATTACCATTGGTTCATCCTTGTTGAATGAAAGAAATGTCACTATTACCATTGGCTCATCTCGTTGTATGAATGAAATGTCACTATTACCATTGCCTCATCCTCGTTGTATGAATGAATTGTCACTATTAACCTTGGCTCATCTCGTTGTATGAATGAAATGTCACTATAACCATTGGCTCATCCTCGTTGTATGAACGAAATGTCACTATTACCATTGGCTCATCCTCGTTGTATGAATGAAATGTCACTATTACCATTGCCTCATCCTCGTTGTATGAACGAAATGTCACTATTACCATTGGCTCATCTTCGTTGTATGAATGAAATGTCACTATTACCATTGGCTCATCCTCGTTGTATGAATGAAATGTCACTATTACCATTGGCTCATCCTCGTTGTATGAATGAATTGTCACTATTAACCTTGGCTCATCCTCGTTGTATGAATGAAATGTCACTATTACCATTGCCTCATCTCGTTGTATGAATGAAATGTCACTATTAACCTTGGCTCATCTCGTTGTATGAATGAAATGTCACTATTACCATTGGCTCATCCTCGTTGTATGAAAGAAATGTCACTATTACCATTGGCTCATCTCGTTGTATGAATGAAATGTCACTATTAACCTTGGCTCATCTCGTTGTATGAATAAATTGTCACTATTAACCTTGGTTCATCCTTGTTGTATGAAAGAAATGTCACTATTACCATTGGCTCATCCTCGTTGTATGAATGAATTGTCACTATTAACCTTGGTTCATCCTCGTTGTATGAACGAAATGTCACTATTACCATTGCCTCATCCTCGTTGTATGAACGAAATGTCACTATTACCATTGGCTCATCCTCGTTGTATGAATGAAATGTCACTATTAACCTTGGCTCATCCTCGTTGTATGAATGAAATGTCACTATTAACCTTGGCTCATCTCTTTGTATGAATGAAATGTCACTATTACCATTGGCTCATCTCGTTGTATGAATGAAATGTCACTATTAACCTTGGCTCATCCTCGTTGTATGAACGAATTGTCACTATTACCATTGGCTCATCCTCGTTGTATGAACGAAATGTCACTATTAACCTTGGCTCATCCTCGTTGTATGAATGAAATGTCACTATTAACCTTGGCTCATCTCGTTGTATGAATGAAATGTCACTATTACCATTGGCTCATTTCGTTGTATGAATGAAATGTCACTATTAACCTTGGCTCATCCTCGTTGTATGAACGAAATGTCACTATTACCATTGGCTCATCCTCGTTGTATGAATGAAATGTCACTATTACCATTGGCTCATCTTCGTTGTATGAATGAAATGTCACTATTACCATTGCCTCATCCTCGTTGTATGAACGAAATTTCACTATTACCATTGGCTCATCCTCGTTGTATGAATGAAATGTCACTATTACCATTGGCTCATCTCGTTGTATGAATGAAATGTCACTATTAACCTTGGCTCATCCTCGTTGTATGAACGAAATGTCACTATTACCATTGGCTCATCCTCGTTGTATGAATGAAATGTCACTATTACCATTGGCTCATCTTCGTTGTATGAATGAAATGTCACTATAACACACGTGTGCAGCCTGTTTCCAGCGTATACATGCACGTATGTTCGCGCCAGTATGTAAATCCATAGGTGTTTCTTCTCATTATGCATTCCGAAACGGCTTTTCTGCAGTATGTATTGCAATGTGGTTATAACGATGTGTTTGTTATTTGCATGTATTGTCATATTAATACGTGTGTAACTAGCTGGAATTAGTATGTGGTTATTGAGAGTTCCTCGTCGTGTGAACGTGTCAAATCATGTAGAATATAACGGTTTTCACATGTGTCG